>JAFNEN010001025.1:90000-160219 GCA_019343175.1 Oedothorax gibbosus | reverse complement strand
ACTCACTGAACCGATTGACAACCACTATTATTTTTTCATTAAAAAAATTTAACATTTCCCCATCTTAATTAAAAAAATCATTACAAGTTGAATTAACTTGCATTTATTACTAAGATCAACTCTTAATTAAATTCCCCTTTTTGAAAACCCTTCTTTTTTTTACTGTTGTCCCTCCATTCAGCCTGACCCGATATTTGGGGCAATTGAAGGTCTCTCATGCCTTCTCGCGACTAGATTTTAATAGACATATTTGCAATCAACCAACTGTCCATCACCATTTGTTCGCTCTTATTGATTAAATAAGTCACGGCACCAGTTCTTGATCGGATTCTTCCGGTCAATTGCCAATAGGTTACAATGACTCATCATATTAATTACTAAATTAATAAAATAACTAATCATAGTTATTAACTATATAATTTACTTGCCGTATGCTAATTAGTTCACTGATATGGCCTAGTCGTATAGTGGTTAACATAGTAGTACAATGCGTTACATTTTAATACTGAAGACCTTATAATCTTAATTCCTTATAGTTGAATAACTAATCGTAAATTATTAATCATACTAATTACTTAAGTTACGCAATATCCCTTAGAAATGATGAGGACAGGAAGTTGGCCACAAACATTTATTACATAAACAATTACCACTCTCAGTTACAATAATACGATAAATTCAGTTAAATACTAATAACCAATTATACAATGAACGGAGTCCGACGCGTGTGAAGGAGATAAGGGAATGGACTTACTCTGTTTCCGGTACATCTTAAGGCTGAAGTATTAGGAATTAAGGACTTAGCCTTTTAAGAAATTTTAATCCTAACCAAAATCAGAGCTTGTGCTCTGTTAGTCTGAATCAAGCTTTCTACTCTTGCTCTTCTCTTCTCCCGTTTTTTCGTACCATCTCTGATAGCCTGTTTTTTTAAAGATCCGCCCTTCCGGTCTAAAATCCAACCCTATCCGGTTTTTAAAATCCAATCCTGAACCAAATATCACTCCCCATTTCCTTCCCCCAACTTTTAATTCGCCCGAGGGGGACTTCGGCCAGTGACGCAAATCTTCGTTTATTGGTCCGGCGGCTTCTTTCTAGGGTCAAAATACCTTCCCGATTCCTGGAACCTCGAGTGCTTGTTTACAAATTTTTCTAACTTTTTACACAAAAGCGTCTTACCTCCTGTCGGTTTCTATAGAATTTTTAGTGTCAAAGTTCTACCCTCTCCTTAGAATCCGAATTGAATAACTGCTATATCCTACAAAAGTCAATTTGATCCGATATAGAAATGGGTTGGGAAGTCGCCTTTCATGATCCTTAACTTCCTTCCTCTTAAAGCTTTCCCCCCACATTCCCATCGGACTCTGTAACACCTGGCGTGTTTTTCGTAAACAACCCTCCAATACTCCACTAACGAATTTTAATCCTTAATTTTTAAATAACTACTGGCCAAGACCATCCTTTCCTCTGATGAAATTTCGTGATATTTGGCTCGACCATCACTTTTCTTTCTGGTGAGTTTAAAATAATTTTTTGAAATACGATTCGCGGGAAGGCACGTTAAATATTATATTTTGCCGAATTTTCATCGAGAAACATATTTTACCGGAAAATATAAATTTTCTAACACATTTTACGTCGCATTGCATTACGTCTTAAGGTATCCATATACCTTAGACAACTTTTTCTTTAATTTTTGAGATAGACTTTTTAAACTTTGTGAGAAGATCAGGCACATAAAAACTAACATAAAAATACTTTACTGCAATAAAACAAGTAGGTTTGTAACAGAATCTGTCACTTAACTCGCTTCCACATATTTGTGTTTAACAGGAAAAAACGCGCCAAACACAACATTAATTCTATATTTAACATTTACAAGCTAAATTTGGCTAGTTTCATTTATTTTATTTCGAAAATTCAATAATTATTACTTATCGTTTGCAAAAATTAATTTATATTTTAAAGAATAAATATGTCATATTCCTCGCTTTTAAATAGAATGAAAACATTTCATATCACCATACAAGGATTCCGTAGTGAAATATATTTGACGTCATTTCAAACTGATCGATGTTGCAAAAATAAATTTATTTTAATTTATTGTCTAAAAGAATTAAAGTTTCTCGAGCGATTGTTGCGAATGGCAAATGTGATTTAATTCTAATAAAAACAGGGCCTTTAGCTATTTGTAATTCAAACTTTTAAACGCCAAAATTAACTATTTTCATTAATCTTCTTTCTCAGATTTAATAATTAGACTTTATCGTTTGCTAAATTTGTTTGAAGTTCGAAGAATAATGATGTAATCTTTTTAATAAATATTTTTGTCGCCACAATTTCCCATTTACATTTCTTTCGAAAATTCACTTATTTATAATTTGTTAAATTAATTTACAGTTCAAAAAATTTATAATTTGTACAATTGATGCTTTAAAAATAAAAGCGAAACTTAGCATATTTTTTTTTATGTTAAGTTAGAATTCTCTATGCATCTTTCTACGTACATATATATATATATATATATATATATATTATATATATATATATATATATATATATATATATATATATATATATATATATATATATATATATATATATTATATATATATATATATATATATTATATATATATATATATTATATATATATATATATAACCATTAAAAGAACTCTATTGTGATAATACAACAATCCAAACCGAATTATATCACATAAATAAATATTTTTTCAAAAGTGTATTTTTATTTTAACAGTTTCTCGTACGTTTAACGAAATGGCAACAGTGAAATATTGAATAAAAGGAATTGCATGTTATTTCAATGCAGATTAAATTTTTAGTTATTTCAATTTAAATAAGCTTCTAGTTTAAATTTTTAATGAAATTTGGCATGTAGCCTAATTTGATTTTTGCTTCAAAATGACGTATCCTACTTGTCTGTGGGACTTGTGGATGGCAACAGTGAAAATATGAATAAAAATAGAATTTGCATGTTATTTCAATGTAGATAAAAAAATTAGTTATTTAAATTTTAAATAACTTCTAATTTAAATTTTTTAATGAAATTTGGAATGTAGCCTAATCTGATTTTTTGCTTTAAAATGACGTATCCCACTTGTCTGTGGGACTTGTGGTTCTTTCTGTGAAAGTGGGTGACGGACAGACGGACTGAACGATTATAAAACCTTCCACTTTTTACGTTATAAACGTAGTGTGGAAGCTAAAAATATATTAATTAGCAATTAATTAATTTAAGAAGGCCAAATTGTGTGCAACTTTACGACATTTCTAATTACTTGTTTTACAAAATTTTTGCAGAAAGGAAGACATGAAATATCCAAGCATGTGATTATACTTTATCTAAGCTCTAAACAAAGTAGTTATTTAATTATGATAATTTGAAATGGCTATAGCTTTAAAATATGATTTTTTTAAAAATAATTTAATTTTTTTAAAGTTTGTAAAAAATTAAATATTCTTTACAATTGTTATAAAAAGTATGGCCACATGCCCTGATTCTTACTCTTTAAAATTCACTTTAAATTTTTTTATATCGAAGCATATTAATTTGTAATATCTTGCTCGGAGTACAAGCATATTATGAAAAAAATCGTTCTTCAGAAAATGAGGTCAAAGATTACATTGTAAGATTGAATACAGTAGAATTTCCCTTAAAAGACTGCCTGTAAATTAAAAACTGTTTACAGTACAAGAAATCTTCTTGTACCAAATGAAAGATAAAAATCCGATAATATTTTAATGCAAAAGTATCAGAACACATATTTTGATCAATTTTTCCGTTTTCTAAGGTATATGGATACCTTAATCAAAGCGACTTTTATTCAAAACTAACTCGGAGGCAAACAGGCATATTACATAAAATTTGTAGTAGCGACATCTATCGACAATTACACAAACTACTTATTGTAATGCTGCCATCTAGTAGCTAGTACTTTCCAACTAAAACTCACGACATAGAGGTTTTAAACAATTCCCTTCTTCACACATTTTACACAAGTGTAATAGGTAGATATGAGAAAGGGCAATCGTGGTGGGAGTGCACGTTCAATATTTTTCTTCGAAGTCCCGATGCTGCGTACGATGTCGCCCTTAAAAGTTGCATTGGAACCTACTCATGTTTCGGCTCGTCACTTGACTGTGGTTCTAAATTAAGACACCCATGGCCAATAGCCCTCGTGTATAGCTCTAGTACGACGATAATTCAAAGTAACCCTAACCCATACAACTGGATGCGAATAGCTACCCTACGTAAAATTTTCAACTTCGCCATAATAGACGCCAATGCTAAAATTCAATCGGCCATTGTATCATAGCTGTACCAAATTGCCAGTTTCATAAAGTACATACGCTATACGTAGAGAGAATTGACATTTCTTAGAAGTATTCCTCAGATCTAGAATAGTTATTGCCTTTACTGTCATGAGACATTGTAAAAATATCCATTTCTTACCATTTGTAGACATCAATTAAATTAAATTCGGTAACAAAAAAAAACCCATTTAAATTCAATAAATAAAATAATGATATTCAAATAACAATCCTAGAAATTAAACTCGCGTGTTTCCGTAATTATACTTAATTTTCGCTTGCGCTGAAATTTCTTTCAAATTAGAAAACGAAATTTATAAATTAAATGTTTATAACAATGCTATTCCTATGGAGAAATCGGCTCGCGTTTTGCCTTCCTACACCCGTTCGGGTTTGAATTTCGAAAAATCACTTCTTAAACGATGCCTACGATATAAAAAGAATATTTTCCTAAAATTTGGCAGCTCTATCTCCCAGTAGTTTTGGCTGGGCGTTGATACGTGAGTGAGTGAGTCAGACAGCGAGTCACAGGACCTTGCCTTTTATATATTTTAAGTTCTTAAATGTGCGATTTTAGGGTGCAATCAAATAGATTTTAGCTCCTTATTACATACGACTAAAGGGCACATTTTGGTTCAATTTTCAAAATTTAGTTTGCATTCATTGATTTCTATATTAGAAATATGGGGCTTAAAATTAGCATTGTAGTTCAATAATTCTTTTATCAGTGTCTTGATCTAGTTCATATTGAAGTTTTGTGCCTATTTATTGCTAAAACAGTTCGTATTATACACTGTTGAGAATGTGTATTTAGGGTTCAAAATAGATATTTTTGAGACAATAAATATCAAATTCGAATATGGTATGTATTGCGAGTTTGAAGTATTTATCACGGGTTTAATGCAGTCTGAATTTACGGAATTAACAATTTAAAATCGTGCTTAATGTGCATAAAATCGAGAGATGACCGTTTGGAGTTCGTAATTTTGAACAAACAAAAGTGTACTACGTGTTTCTCTAATTGTGCAAATTTAGAGTTTACAATAAGGCTACGTAAGAGAATCAACCACTTTCTAATACATAGTTAAAGGTGAGGCTTACAGTTGTGGTTTATGTATTAAAATAACAAATATTACTGATTATTGACATAGAACCTTTGATATGTCATTCCAGGTGCCTGCTCTTCAAATAACTTTTCTATGGCCCTCAATCTTCATTGGTATGTAAAACATTTCCTTTATGTTTCTAATATTGTCCTATAAAATATTAGAAACACATTTTTTTTAAAAAATGAATGCATTAATCGAGTATTTTTAGGTTCCAATTAATGGTTTATTTATGATCGATTCGGGAAAATTAATTTGAAATTTAAGGGCATATAGGTATGATTGGAACATGGATTTAGTGTGATTTAAAGTACTTTTAAAGGGTCTGCTAACGCAAAAATAAATCTTGGCGTTAAATCATTTTGTCAAGTTTCACTTACTACGCAATAAGATTCCGGGTGCAATTGCAGTGCGTTTTAATCAGTGATATTTATTCAAAAGTGGCGCAGAGACAACACGGGCAATACATAAAATGTGTAGCGGCGACATAATATTGATAGTTATACATACTACTAATATTGATGCTGTCCTCTAGTGGTTCTAACTCAAACTAACCCATTACAAAGTTCTTTTTTCCACACAATTTCCTTCTTCCCGCCTCAATGCATCGCTCTAAAGCCTTGGTTTGTAAGAACACAAAATCGGCCGTTGAGCTGGGCGTCCGAATTTCCCGCTTTCTAATTAGCCCTAGTTGTCACGTGACCACACGCCAAAAATAACGTTGAACTCGGCGTTCGAAGATCTCGAATCAGTCGTGGTTTGATTAGAGCGTCCAAAACATGCAAAATGGCCGATGTTTCTACCTATTCCAATGAGATAACGGTGGCCTTCGCTTATTACGCATGCGTTAGATGCGGACGCATCGCTAGACGTGAATTCTAACAAACCACCCAAGCGAAGATAAGACGCTGAGAGATATCGATGAGAAGGGCGTTTTTTAACGCTTTGACGTGCGTTTTCAGTCCTTACAAACCAGGGCTTTAGTGTTCCATTTCATTAGTTCACTTCTAGATTATAAAACCTTTGATTAGGTCGAATCAAAGTTGTGTCATTTAGTAAAAACAGATCTAACCTTTTCATCCCAGACAAAATGCAGTTAATAATTTTTTCCAATTTTCCAGTTACAGTTTGACGGTTTATCTTGGTGGATTAAAACGTTATTAATTTTCAATTCAAATACGTTTCTCGTTTGTTAAGTGATGTGCCGTTTTTAAGGGGGAATGGGCGAGCTGGACCGCGGGTCTCCAAACTCAAGCGCCTTAGTGTTAATCCAATGAAAAAAAAACTATTTTCTCTTCCACATTTCTCCGGCTGTATTGAATATTTTTACAAACGGTTTTTTTAAAAATAAAAAATTTATAGATAACTTACAGGTCTCTATCTTCCCACTTTTTGAAATTGCTTCGAATATTTTGTGTAAAACTATTTATTGAAAGTTAAAACAAAAATATTCAAACCAATTTCAAAAAGTGGGAAAGTCGGGACCTGTAAGTCAGCTACATTTATAACATAAAACAATCCGCTTGTAAAAATATTCAATACAGCCAGAGAAATGTGGCGGAGAAAATATTTTTTCTCCATAGGATTAACACTGATGCACTTTACTTTGGAGACCCCCGGTCCAGCGCGCCCATTCCCCCTTAACTGTAAAATCTTAGTAAATTAGGTTCGAAATGTGAAGGGTTAAGAGGGAATGTCAGTCCCATAGAGCTTATGCATTAGTTTTGAAATCACAACTTTTGCAAAAGAATAGCTTTGTCGCGTTATCCCATTTTCACCAGGTATGGGAATCATCATAACATCAATTTAAAACAAAATTGAAAAGAAAATAATATCAGATTATTTGATTATTAATTGATAAAGTTTAAAAATAGTGTCGCCATCTGCTGCATATTTTTGGCATTTTAAAACTTTAAATATATATCATTAAATAACTACATGACATTTTCGTTTCAAATTTGTTTCATTTCGATGTTATGTTGATTCCCATACCTGAGGAAAAAGGGCTAAGCAATACTTCTGCAGAAGTTGTGATTCCAAAACTAATGCATTAGCTCTATGGGACTGACAATCCCTCTTAAGTCGTATTTCAATTGCCTCCTGAATCTTATTGTGTAGTAGCTGAAACTTAATAATAATGATTTCATTCAAAAATGGGTTATGTAAGGTTGCTGAATCAACAGAAAAAGAATTAACCATGAACCTTTTTATTACAAATATTGTTAACAAACATTGAAAAATTTAACTTTTTGAAAAATTGAAATTGAAACAGGGATTTTGAGGCTTCAAAGAAGAAGCAGGCGACTATTAGTAGCGTTACTACGAAATTACTTACAAAACTAGACAATACTTTGACACAAGAAGGTATTTCTGCAAAAAACAATGTTGAACATTTAAAGGACTTCCAAGATTATATATTCCAATAATTTAAAAACCTTCAAACACGCTGATAAAGAGTTGAACTCTTTGTATAAAATGTGTAACGATCCCAATTTTTAGACTATGTTCATAAAGGCGGGCTAAATAATATTCTAATATTCCTAAAGGACCGTGGATGGAGGTTTTCATGAAAGACTAATTTGAATAGTTAACTGATGTCTTAAAGGATCATTGGAAAAGTTTCTTAAAATATGAACAGTCGAATACACTTTTAGTAAAAGTTAAAGCGGTCAAAAATTCGCAAACAACATAACCAATTTAATAGGTGACCCAAATATTTTTGACCTGCTAACACCATCCCATCACTTAGGTGGATCTTGTTTAATCATGTTGCCAAAATGTGGACGTAGAGTAGATTATTGCAGATCTGATGTTCTGAATAAATGAACTGAATTCTGAATGAATGAAACACAGGCAGGCTTTGTTAAAATGTTATTCAAAGGAGACGTTGAGACAACACTGTTTTTTTAAAACTAAAACTAACCCTTGACATAGTGTGTTATAGGACATAAAAAAAGTGTGTGTTATAGGACACAAATGTGTACTTATTTTAGGTTTAAAATAGTGTACCGCAATGATGTAAAAAATTTCTAATGAAGGTTTTAAAAAGAGAGCTTAAGATAGTGGGCATTGAGGTTTCGGAAAAGGTAATTTTTTTTAAAAAAAAGCGAATATTGCTTATGAACCGCTAATGTATAACCTTTGGTATTTTATTTTACATGCTTGTTTTCAAATAGTTCTGCAATGACTCACAATTATCACTGGTATGTACATATTTTCCTTAATGTTTCAAATATTGTTCTATAAAATATTAGAAACGAAATAAAAATAAATTGAATTTTGAGTATACCGTTAGATTTGATTTGGGAGTGTATTGAGGTTAGATAATATGGTGAAATAAGGCATGTTTGATTGCTCAATAAAGTGGGATTTGACTGTATTAACTGATTCTTTACTTAGGTGTGCTTTGAAGGCGCGTAAAGGTTTGATTTAAATGTATATTACGGTGTGAGTTGAGGGCATTTTAGGTTAGTTTTTATAGTTAAATTATGCGGTTAAGAGTAAAATTAGAGGTAGACGTTGGGGGTGCAATTTAGTGCACTTCTAAGTTGCATATTTACGACCGATTTTTAATAATGAGATTAAAAAAGCTTTTCCCAATTGCATGCGACTAAAACGCACATTTTGATTCAATTTGCAAAATTTAGTTTGCATTGAATTATTTATGTATTCGAAATCGGCGCCTAGGGCTACCAGGGCCTTCAAATAACTTACCTATGAAAATTGAGAGCCATTGTTATGTAAAACATATCCTTAATGTTTCTAATATTGTCCTATAAAATAGTGAAACGAATTAAAATTAATGAATGTAGAATGCAATTTTAGGTTCGATTTGAGGAAACGTTAGGTGCTATTTGAAGGCACATTTAGTTGTATTTGATAGTACTTTTATTTGCTGTTTGGTAGTACATTCAAATGCAATTTTAACTGATATTTGAGGATACAATGATGTAATTTTAAGTTACAATTATATACGATTGATTAAGTATGATTTGAGTTTAGGTTTGATTTATTGAATTATTTATTATATATTATATTTATTTTATTTATTGAATATTATTTATATATTCGAAATCGGGGCCTAAAATTTGCATTTTATTGTCTATTAATTCCCTTTATTAGTGGATTGATCTAGTGCCCATTGAAGTTATGTGCATATTAATTGCTAAAACAGTTCGTATTAGACGCTATTGAGTGTGTGTTTAGGGTTCAAAATGGGTATTTTTGATAGTTTTGGAACAATAAATATTCAATTCGAAAGTAGTACACATTGCTGGTTTGAAGTATTTATCAAGTGTTTATTGCAGTGTGAATTTAAGATTTAAATCATGCTTAATGTGCATACAATCTGCATATGACGATTTCGATAGAGTAATTTTGAAAAACAGTATTTTTTAATTGTGTATATTTAGCGTTTAAAATAAGGCATCTGAAGAGTTTCCAGTTTCTAATACAGGGTAACCAGTTTCTAATACAGGGTTACAGAAAATGAGCTCAAGATTGTGTGTGTTGTTGTCTATTTAATAAAATAGCTGATGAAGGACTATTTATATAGTTTTTATGATATGTCATTTCAGGTACCAGGCCTTAAAACAACTTAACAATGGCTCTCAGATTTCATAGGTATGTAAAACATATCCTTAATGTTTCTAATATTGTCCTATAAAATATTAGAAACGAATTTTTTTTAAAGATGCATTATTCGGGATCTTCAAGATACAAATTGATGGTATATTTAATTTATATGAGGGAAAATTAAGGTGTTATTTAAGATTTAAGGGCATATATGGATGTGATCGGAACATATACAGGATGGCGCAATTAAAAGGGGCCCCGGCGTAGAGCTACGAACGCAGGGAAATGCTTGGTGAGAAAAAAAGTATTGAAGTCACCTGAAAGCCTCCTAGTCGAATGCATAAATTGCTTAAGCGTTCAAAGGCATCACTTGACAAACCTGTTTTTTCATTGGTTGGTTTGGTTGTTACTTAACTAGAGCAATTTATGGACTATTGATGAGGTCAGATCTTAGGAGTTGTGAAGGTGTGCGTTTATTAGATCTGTGCACACGTGAAGATGGCACAGTTCCCCCCAATTACACTGCTCAAAAGAATTTGGGAAAGGCATGGTTTAAACACTTTCACCCCAATGATTCCGTTTGGAATCATCAGCTTGCGATTTTTTTTCTTACTAAGTTGTGCTCGCACTTATTCTACGTTAGATGGAAAAATCCTTTTTTTTTTTTTTAAGAATTAAATAATGTTTGAATGAAATTCACCCCCAAATATATTTTAAAATAAATTTACACAAATTCTTCACGCTTGCATTCTTATATGCTTAACAATTGATTTTAACTTTTTTAAACAAAAAAAAATTTGAAAAAATTATTGTTATAATTTATTCAAAAGTTATTATTCCAATTTTCTCCCCTTTAAATTAAGATATTTTCCCCGTGTTTTTTGCCATTTCATTCTAGATGCATAATGAATCTATTTCACAAATTTTAGATTTTTAAAATAAAAAATAAAAAGTTGGAACTGAAAGGATTAACATAAGTACGGCAAGTGCTCCCCTAATTGTTTTGAGCAGTGTAGTTCACCAAGCGTGTGTTTGGGCTTATTCAAGCGGTCAAGGGTATTATATGGCAAAGCCGTTTTTGCATCGGTTTTCGATATTGCGGCATTTCCTGTCTTATCCCCACTTCTTAGCCGGGCCACATTTATTAGTGAAACCCTGTATTTAGTTTGATTTGATGAAGGATCTTTCACGTTTGATTTGATATCGTGTAAATGTAAACTATCTTTGCGTGAAATCGTTCTTGATCACGTTTCAGCTACTACGCAATGAGAATCTGGAAGCAATTGCAGTACGTCTTAATACGACATTTATTCAAAAGTGACGGAAAGAAAACGCATTATATACATACAGTTTGTGGTGGTGGCATCTATCGACAGTTACATAAACTTATTTTAATGCTGCCATCTAGTGGCTAGTGGTTTCAACTAAAACCAACCCCATATTATTATACAGTTCTTTTTCGCACATTTTTCACCTGTGCAATTGGGTAGATATGAGAATGCAATCATATCTTTTTAGGGTAAATTTATTTACAATTTTAGTAATATTGTAACTTTTTGGGGACGGATCCGTGATGGTGTATGTGATTTTTGGTTGTGCAATAAGGAATGTTTGAGGTTACAAAAAGTTGTGCTTTGGGGGCTTATTTGAGGTTACAACTGATGCTATTTGAAGTCGCGATTTGAAGGTGCAATTACATTTGAATTGTTTATTTAGTTGCAATGTGAAATCGCATTTGGATTGGATTTAATCCTATATTAATGTAGCACATTTAAGCGCGATTTAAAAGTACTTAAATGTGCAGTTTGAGAGTGCAATGAGATGAGGTAGATTTGAGATTACAATTAGTCTCTGCGATTTGGAAGGGTTCAATTAGAGGGCATATTTTAGTTTATTTTGCTAAATGAGTTTGCTTCTAATGATTCTTATAGTCCAAAATATTGCTTAAAATACTTCGTTATGTGGTGTGATAATGTAAATTATGTACTCAAAATAATACCTATGAAAGATTTGAAAAGAAATTAACAAGCCAATGGTCTCCTAAATCATTTGATTTTCTTAGTGGAAATAATTGCTAATAATGATGGTCCAGAAATAATGCCTAACTTTAACCAATAATTCTGCATTTTGAAGATTTGAAAAAGTGGAGTGGATGTGTGTATTTAGGATTAAATGTAGATTATTTTGATATTTTAAAATAATAATAAACATTAAATCCGAACATAGTACTTATTGCACGTTTGAAGTACTTTATCAAGTGATGCAGTGTGAATTTACGGATTTGACGATTTGAAATTAAGGACTTTAATATAGTGCGTATTCTAGTCTTAACAGTACTTATTAAAATAGCGAATACGATCTTATTAAGGGATTTAATAATGTGTATCCTTTGATATTTTCTTTTAGGTGCCCTGTTTTAAATAATCCTACTATGACTCGCAATTATCGTAGGTATGTATAGTATTTCCTTAATGTTTCTAATGTACTATAAAATATTAGAAACGAATTATAACTTATGAATGTAGAGTGTAATTTTAGGTTTGATTTGAGAATTTTTTTTTCGGTATTTGAAGGCACATTTAGGTGTATTTGATAAAGTATATGTTGTATTTGGTAGTACATTTAAAAGCATTTTTTAATATTTTAGGATCCAGTTATATGTAATTTTAAGTTACTATTAGATACGCATTTGATTAAGTGATTTGAAGTGACATTTAAGTTCGATTTGAATGTACCCGCAAACTCTAATGTGTATTTAGGAGCGAGTTACAAGAGTACGTAGATTAACGGTCACAATAGCATGTGGTTTGGGAGTTCACTTGCGTACGATTAGAGGGCACATTTAGTTACGATTTTAAGGTGAAACCAGATGAAATTAAAAACAAATGTAATAAGGGGATACTTCTTGCTTCGATGTGGAAGAAAATTTAGGTTCAATTTGAGAGTTATACCATAACCCACAATATCTTGAGCTTATTTCTATGTATTAAACTAGTAAATATTGCTCATGAAGGGGCTGTTTTTGTAGAACCTTTGATATTTTATTTCAGGTGCTTGTTTTCAAATAGTTCTGCAAAGACTCACAATTATCAATGGTATGTTTATGTATATCATTTCCTTAATGTTTCTAATATTGTTCTATAAAATATTAGAAACGAATTAAAAAATAAATTGCATTTTGACGAAACCGTTATGTTCGGTTTGAGAAAGTATTGAGTTGGTAGGTTTGATTGCACAATGAGGTGGAATATGAGTGTATCAACTGATTTTTTATTCAGGTGGTTCGATTGAATGAATTCGATTTGAATGTAGATTAAGAATTGAGTTGAGGGCATTTTAGTTGCGTTTTTATAGTCAAATTATGCGGATCTATTATCACAATAATACGTAATTTGTTTGTGCATTAAAGTGTGATAGAGTTAAATTAGAGGTAGATTTCGGTATGCAATTTAGTGTAAGTCTAGGTTGCATTTAAGACCTATTTTTAATAATTATAAGCGATTAAAAAATTCTTATATGTTCCATTTTAGAGTGAAATCAGATAGATTTTAGCTCCCAATTACATGCGACTAAAAGGCACTTTTTGGTTCAATCTGCAAAATTTAGTTTGCATTGAATAATTTATATAGTCGAAATCGGGGGCTTAATATTCTCATAGTAATCTATTAATTATCCTTATTAGTGGCTTGATCTGGTTCATATTGAAGTTTTTAGCCTATTGATTGTTAAAACAGTTCGTATTATAGACGCTATTGAGAATGAATATTTAGGCTTCAAAATAGTATTTTTTTTTACAGTTTTGGAACGATAAAAATTAAATTCGAACATAGTATGTATTGCGGGTTTGAAGTATTTACCAAGGGTATAATGCAGTGTGACTTTATGGAATTAATGATGTAAAATCGTTTCTAATCTGCATAAAATCGTGAGATAACGATTTGGAATTAGTAATTCTAAACCAGTGGTTCCCAACCTTTTCTGGACCATCGCCCCTTTTTTTAGGTAGACTAACACCTATCGTCCCATTTTAATTTTCATGTTATGTCAAATTATAATTTGCGTTAAAGTGTAACTAATAAAGCAGTTTTATAATTTTAAACACTTACTACCACAGATAAAAACAACCAAAGCAGCTTTATCTGGTCACTAATAAAATAAAAAAAAATAAAATGTACATTTTTGACAGATTTTTTAAAGAAGAAAAGTAAAATATTTAACTAAGATATTTTAATTGGATTCTGGAAAATTTAAGAGAGTTGACAGAAAAAAATGAAGAAAAATGAATGTTTGAAAACTTTATTGTTTTATCTTACCATTTCAATAGCTACCTGGTGCATTTTAGTTAAAGTTTGAATATCCGGCTTTATATTTGTCAAGTTCATGCGCAAGTCTCCCCTTTGAGTCAAAAGCCCAGCTGATTTCTTTGTTCAGTGAGGAGCTGGTCAACAGAACTAAATCACTTAGAGAAGTGGTTCATCTTTTTACCACAGTTGTGGATAAGTGGTCATAAGCTTCACCTAGACTAGCTCAGAACCACTCTGCTTGAAAATGACTCGCCTCACAGATCTATATTGTATACAGGTATCTTATTTTAATTTTCCCCCTTTGAATAATTATTGCTCCCCCGATCACCCCCAACTATTTATTGCCCCCTTGATAACACAAATCGCCCACTTGGGGGCGATCGCCCCCAGGTTGGGAACCACTGTTCGAAACAAATAAAAGCCGACCACGGTTTTTAATTTGTAAATAGCGTTTAAAATATGACATCGTAAGAGTATCAACCATAGTTTTTAATACAGGGTTAAATGTAAGGAGTTTATGATTGTGCGTGTTGAGATCTACGTATTAAATTAGCAAATATTTCTGATGAAGGACTATTAATATAGAACCTATGATATGTCATTTCAGGTACCAGGTCTTCAAATGACTTTACAATGGATCTCAATCTTTATTGGTATGTAAAACTTTTCCTTAATGTTTCTAATATTGTCCTATAAAATATTAGAAACGAATAAAAAAAATGCTTAAATTTATTGAGAACTTCAAGATACAAATTGATGGTTTATTTAGGTTAGATTAAGGAAAATAAAGTTGTTATTTAAGAGTATGTAGATATGATTCGATCATATAGTTAGTTAGATTTGAAGAATCGTTAAGGGGTAGTTAGGTTTTTTCACACTTGATTTGATAGTGTCAAATCTCGCGTAATTATACTAACGCAAACCATTTTTTTTCTAAATCATTTGTATCAAGTTTCAGCTACTACGCAATAAGATTCATAAGGAAATTGCAGAACGTCTACGCTACATTTATTCATAAGTGACTCAGATACTCTACAGGCATCTATAATAATAAAAGAATGTCTGTCTGTTTGTCTTCGGATCGTAAAAGACCTACTTATACTGCCCTCAGAAATTCGAAATTTTTAAGATATCTTTCCCTTTAATACCAACGTGTGCACCTGAGGCTTAGTTTTTCATATTTGTTCCATTTTTAGAGAAAATTCGAATTTTCTGAAAAAAATACACCACTTTCGCTCAAATCCGATCATTTTTTCCCTTTCGTGTTGCCATCTGCTGAAAAAATGAAATTAAACTTTTAACGAAATATTTAAAATTGAAAATGTTTATTTTATTCTTTTGCCATTACCTTTAGAAACTAAATTCATTATTTGAAAAATAATTACATGTTTCAAGTGACATAATTCTGCCAGTCTCCATTCCCGGATATTATTGTGGGTTTATTTTATGTTTTGTTCATTGATTTTTCTGGTGACTGCATGTATGTATAGTTGTATAGTTAAGCTATTACTGAACTATGATGGTTAATAAAGGCCATCGCACTACAGCTGCATATTAGTGTTTTATGTATTTAATTTTTCGTCAAATACGTTGTCAAACTCGCCAAATGTGCAATTTCTTTTATAAATAATTTATGGTCGGTTGTTCGAAGGTCATTGTGTTAGAGCTGTATAATGGGTGTGTTTGTATCTATATCTATTTTCTCGCCAAATTATTTCCCAAAACGCGCTAAATGAGCTAAAAGGTTTTATGTATTTATGAGGGAATTGTGATGATATTTATGAGTGCATTTTATAGCTTATTTTTCATTTTGGAATTTTAAGGCAATGAAATGGGATTTTATACTTTATAACGAGCGGGAACAATAACATAAGTTTATGATCCTATAACAGGTTATATGGTACACATATTTGGAACGATTTGATATATTTTTAATCCGTGCTAAGAACGGGTATAAATTTGCTAGTATTGCATAAAATTTGTGATGACGTCTATCGTCATTTACACATACAAATTTTGGTGCTGCTATTTGTTGACAGTATTTTCAAACTCACCCGATATAGATTTTAAGCTGTGCTTTCTTCACACATTTTTAGTCTACTTTTCTTTTTTTTAATTCGAAAGAATTAAAAAAATGAAAAAGTAGGTATTGACATGCGGTCGATGTCCGTGTGTTTGTCTGTACCCCCCTTCAAAAATCGGTTCTATCCATCGGATCTTAAAAATTCTTTTTTTTGTTAGAAAGCTTTGACCTCAGATACCCAACTTTCATACTTTTTATCCGCCTGTCTGTACGTCCGGACGGACATAAATCTACTATCTGTCGTCGAATTTCCCATTGAATTAGCATTGAAATTCAATTTTGAGTCATTTAAATAGGTGTTACCAAATCAACAATGTCATGAGAAACTTTATTTATTTAAACATATTTGAAACAAAATAATATTTTCATGAATCAGTTTGGAATGACGTCATAAAATGTAGCACAATTTGATTCTTTGATTGTTCATTAATTGTTTACCAAGAAAGCTGCAAGGCATATTTTTTGCATACAATTATGCTTAGTTTTAATTTACATTTCTTATTTTTTTAATGCAGTTTGGAGTAGTTTCATTACTTTTGTTATTAATAAATATTTATTAATCTTCGAACTACAAATAAATCGCGAGCAGACGATAACTAATATTAAGTTAATTTGCAAAAGAATATTAAGGAAAATAGTTGATTTTGGCTTTTAGAGGTTTAAATTATAGCTGAATGCTGTGTTTCGATTTTTTTTTTCAAATGTGTATAAATCTAGTGTAGAAACGGTTGTTGATGATGTTTACTGTTAGGAACCTAGTTTTTTCACGATAAGAACTTCAGTAAATGTTTAAGTAACAGGAAAGTAGGCTATTTTAGTTCTTTATGAACTGCTTGTTCACATTTGCAATTAGGTATATGGGCAATTCTACCAAAATTTTTAATTTCAGGTATAAAAAACTTGTAAAATTTATTTTTTTCAAAATCACTAAATATTTGTAAAAAGGTTTATAAGGGTTCTAGAATTACAAATAAAGTTCAGCAAGGCTCATATGAATTTTCTTTTTTAAAAATTAGGGATGGCAGTTTAAAAAAAACCCGGTTTAAACTGACTTTATGAAAATAACTAATTTTCAATGAAACCGAAGTCACGAACAAACCAGTTAGTCTTAAAACAGGTTTCGGTTTTCTATCCCTAGATCATTGTGACGGGTAGGAACGGAAGGTAAAGAACGGACGGTGAGGAAATTCGCTTGAATTCTGAATTGTTTTGTGTCCTAAAAATTTTTTAGAGTTTCTTTGCTTTAATTCCGTTTTGCAATTATATAAGGACCAGTCTATTTGTATAATAAGCAAAAATTGAAAAGAAATAATTTTTTTTTTAAGTTATGCTCAAGGGACATAAAATTAAAAATTATGGTAGAATTGCCCATATATGAGAATGGACAATCATATTTTTAGGGTACATTTATTTTAAAAAAAATTAATGTTACTTTTTGTTGGAAAATAAAGTTATAAAAGTCTATTTGGTTAAGTTAAATCATCTTAAATAAATTATAAGGAGAAGGACTCCAGAACAACACATCTTCACACACAGGTAGTTTTATTCGAAGTGATGCCAACGATGTTACAAGACTTATCATGACGTGATTAAGTCACGCCCAGTTGATAATTAAAGTGGTGCTGCCATCTATATAATATTAATGCAAACACTAACTATACTATAAACAATTTGTATTGGTTACACATTTCAACACTTGCCCTTAACCAATACACAATAGTTATACATTTATAAGCACAATAAAAAAAGAAAGAATATTATTTAAGCATTTTAGATCGTAACTCAATAAAAGAATTTCTAGGTAATGCTTTTGTAAACATGTCTGCAATGTTAAGGTTACTTGGACAATAATGAATATCAATTATATTATTATGAGTCATTTCTTTAACAAAGTTATATTTAACATCTACATGCTTTAATTTAGAATTAAAACGTTCATTGGTTAAGATGTTTATGCAAGGTAAGTTATCTTCAAAAAACAGTTACTGGTGTTATGTTCTGAAATTGAAAATCTTTTGAAACATTAGCTAAAGATATGAATTCGCTTTCAGTAGAAGATAATGCAGTGCTAGTCTGCTTCTTGCTTTGCCACAAAATTGGGGTATCACCAAAATAAACAATAAAACCACTCGTACTTTTACGGTCGATCAAATCACCGGCGAAGTCGGCGTCACAAAAAGCTTCGATACTTTCTGGATTATCATTGGCACTGATAAACAATTTCAAATTAACTGTTGTACGCAAGTAAACAATTATTCGCAACACACTTTCCCAGTGATATTTGTTGGGATTTTCAACATGTCGTGACAGAGCACTCACACTTTCACATATGTCGGGTCTTGTGCAGTTTGCGATGTATAATAGAGCACCAATAATCTCACGATATTTTGTCTTCTTCTCTGGTGATAGCAGCTCGCTATCGGATATGACTTGTTTGCGAAAATCTGTTGACATCGGTGTGTACGTTTGTTTACGTTGATCACATTCACTGTGTTGTTGGATCAGCTGTTGGATTTTTGATGTTTGGTGTATATAGAAACTTCCATCTTCTGTTCTTTCAATTTGGAGTCCCACGTAGTGAGTCGGATTTCCTAGATCTTTAGTTGTATACAGGCTCTGTAGTCTTGCTTTGACCTCTTCTATTTTATCTTCCGAGTTGCTTACTAGTGAAACATCATCTACGTAGAGAAGTATGATGGTCAGACAATCATCTTCTTTCCTTGAAAAACAACAAGAATCTCCATCTCCTTGCTTGAATCCCAAGTCGGTGAAGGTTTTCACTACTGTCTTGTTCCAAACTCTCGAGCTCTGTTTTAATCCATAAATTGATCGTTGGAGTAAACAAACTTTATCTTCTTGCCCTGGTTCTTCGTATCCTCGAGGTTGCTTCATATAAATTTCTTCTTCAAGTTTACCATACAAAAAGGCTGTTTTTATGTCGAGGTGCTTGACGTACATCTTTTGTGTAGCGGCGATCTTTAAGGCGGCTCTTATAGTGCTGTGTTTGGTGACTGGACTGAAAGTCTCGTCAAAATCAACTCCAGGTCTTTGAGAGTATCCGAGGGCACACAGTCGAGCTTTTTCAGTAACAGTTCCGTCTGGAAGGAGTTTTTCTTTGAAAACCCACTTTGAACCTATAGCCTTCTTTCTCTTTGGTAAGTCGACAAGGGTCCACGTCTCGTTCTCCACAAGTGATTTGAATTCATCGTCTGCTGCTGCGATCCATTTTGACTTGGTAGAATCTTCAAGTCTCTGGACTTCTTCCCAGGAGTTTGGTGCTTGTGAAATTTCTACTCTGGCAGCATACGTGAGTCTGTTTGGTGGTCGACTGACTCTTTGTGATCTCCTCAGGATGGGCTCTGGTTCGAAGTCTGTTGTTTGTGAGTTGAGAGAGATGTTGATCTCTTCATCTGAGGTATTTGTAGGTGGATCTATGAGATGTTTACTTTTTTCATTAAATTTTACGGATCTGCTGATTGTGATCTTTTCTGTGGCTGGGTTTAAAATTCTATAACCTTTGGTCGTTGTGCTGTATCCCACCAACACACCTTCTTCTACGTTGTCGTCGAGCTTTCGTCTAAGTTGTTTTGGGATGTAGGAGTAAGCTTTCGCTCCAAAGACTTTAAGATGACCAATGTAGGGTAAAAAATCCATGCCATCGTTCGAAAGGAGTTTTCTGAGTTGATCTGGTTGGCAGTCTGTTTTGGAGGTATGTTGCTGTCAAGATGGTTTCTCCCCAATATTTGTTGTCAAGTTGGGCATCTTTCAACATAGTCTTCGTCATCTCCACCAGATATCTATTTTTTCTTTCAGCAGTGCCGTTCTGACTTGGCGTGTACCTGACTGTGGTTTGATGTTCTATGCCATTCTTCTTCAGATAGTTCTCCAGTTCATGACAGATATATTCTCCACCGTTGTCTGTCCTCAGGATCTTTGGTGTCTTGTTGAACTTGTTCTATACCATTGCTACAAATTCCATGAATTTCTCTGCAGCTTCATCTTTTGAATTCAGTAGGTATGTGTGGCAGTATCTTGAATAGTCGTCGATGAAAGTTATGAAGTATCTCTTTCCAGATGGGGTTGTAGTGTCGAGGGGCCCGCAGATATCAGAATGAACCAAATCCAGGATTTGTTTGGATTGGTACGGGGATTTCTTAGGAAACTTAGTTTGAGACATCTTGCCCTTAATGCAGCTTTCGCAGAATGAGTCATCGTGATGACAGTCGTCTAGCTTTAGTCCACGAACAAGTCCATGTTTGTACATTTCGATGATTGCTGCATTGTCTCGATGACCAAGTCTTTGGTGCCATAATGTTGTACAGTTCTTGTTATTACATTGGGTTGCCAGATTCACTACATGGTTTTCTTTATCATAAATTTTATAAAGTCCATCTTCATCTTTATCTGCGATAGCGACTATATTCTTGCCTTGTTTGATTTGACAGTCATGCTCGGTAAAGTTGACTTGGTATCCTTTCCCTATAATCTTCTGAACGGATAGCAAATTAGATTCGATGCTTGGTACAAATAAGCAATCATTAATTTCTAATCTATTAATTGCACCCGATTTCAACTGGCAGTTGATGTAACCTTTTCCTATGCCTTCAGCATATATTTTCTTTCCGCAAGCTGTAGTTATTGAATCATTATTTCCTACAATTTCGTTGAAAAAGTCAATATTGTTCGATATGTGACATGAGGCACCCGAGTCCACAATGAAATCTAAGTTCGATGTGCCTCTTCTAGCTTTGTTTACATTTAGCGAGAATTCTGCTTTGTTTACAATCTTCAAAATGTCAACAACATCTTCCGCGTCGAGCGAGCAACGGTTCTCCTCTTCGTTCTTCCTACTGCGCGTGCGCGATTCTTCCTTCTGCTCTTCTCTCCCGGTGTTGTTGGCGGAGTGCCAAATGTTCTCCTCCTGTCTTGTGGCTGTGACGTCATCGTTCCGGGGGGGACGCTGCGGTTTCTCTTGTCTCCTGGTAGTGACGTCAGTGCTTCGCGAATTCGTTTCGTCTACTTCCTTTTTCAAATTCAAAATGGTTTTGGCGGTAAAATTCTTTCGGAATGATTGTTTCTGATTACGATAATTCGACGATTGAGGTTGTTCAAAATTCGATTCGTTTCTTTTCTTCAACCTGCATTTAGACGTTTCGTGGTTATTTCTTTTACAATACGTGCAGTATTTATTTCTGTATTTACTTGTTTTGAAAGCGATGGCTGCGTCACTATTCTGGTTCTGCTTTCGTTCGGAACGTCTGTTGGCTTCGTCGAGTACCTTGTTCTTGATCAATTCTAGGCTTAATTCCTTCTCCGGCCACGCTTCTAGAGCTGTGATGAGGGATTCGTAGGAATTAGGTAGACTGCATAGTAGAAGTGCGCCGATGTGTGTGTCTTTGATTTCTTCTTTAACCGCTCGCAGCTTGGAGACAATTTCCAGGATTTTAGTGATATGTTCTTGCATCGAAGTTCCTTCTTTGTATTTTATGCTATACAATTTTCTAAGAAGATACAGCTTACTGGTTAGGTTATCTCGTTCGTGGATACTTTTCAGCTTGTTCCAGATTTCTTTCGCTGTTTTCTGTTCTCGAATGTTTTCGATTTGGTTGTCTTCGATTAGCAGGCATATCGTCGCTCTGGCTTGATTGTCTTTCTTCGTCCAAGCGTCGGTCAAGGTTGTAGGAGTGTCATCTATAATTACTGTCCATAAATCTTCTTTTACAAGTAGCATTTCCATTTTGAACTTCCATAGCTGGTAATTTTCGTTGTTCAGCTTCACAACGGTCAGCGATGCGTTCGTTGCCATTTTGTTGAAGTTTCGTTTTGAGTTCTTACTGTAGTTTAAAAGTCAATAAAAAAAAATCTAGTGTTGAGGTAGCAGGAACACTCAGTCTCATAATCTTTTGTTGGAAAATAAAGTTATAAAAGTCTATTTGGTTAAGTTAAATCATCTTAAATAAATTATAAGGAGAAGGACTCCAGAACAACACATCTTCACACACAGGTAGTTTTATTCGAAGTGATGCCAACGATGTTACAAGACTTATCATGACGTGATTAAGTCACGCCCAGTTGATAATTAAAGTGGTGCTGCCATCTATATAATATTAATGCAAACACTAACTATACTATAAACAATTTGTATTGGTTACACATTTCAACACTTTTTAGGGACGGATCTATGAGGGTGTATCAGCTACAACTTCATAATGGTTCTCTTCATCCTCATTGCATTCTCCGTATGCCGGGAGACGGGTCATGTTTGTACCATTCAATCTCTCAACTGGTGTATGGCAACATATCACATTCTAGGGAGATAAGAATATTGGTAACTGAACACATTGTTACAAATTGGGAACGACTTGGGGTATTCACGTGTGACCAAAAAGGGTCACAGTACAACAACAGTCAATTGTACGCTTTCGATATGAATAAGTTAACGACATTTGGCTCCGCAGCCGAATTGATGGCGGCAGCAGAAATCTTTCCTTTCACATTTGTGGTATATCAGGAAGGGAAACTGAAAGCTAGATTTGAAGGCAGCAATAGAGGACCTGCCAGGCGTCTTCTACATTTCACTGGGTTGGATGTTTCGGGCCACTATGATGCGTTTTTACCAGTCGATAGCGCTACTTGGCCCAAACATGAATCTGACATAGGTACAGACCTGGATTGCAAAACATGCATAGGCCTGTGCCAAGTTGGGTTGGAAAGGTACATTCACCAGCGAGGAGGCCACGAAGCGGCCAATGGAATTGCGCAGCAATTCTGGGGGTTGGCGAGCGATAGCGAGCAGGGGGCGGAGCCCCCCAGTTTTTTTATATATATTTTAAATTTTATAATGTCAAAAATATACAGCAGATGGCGACACTATTTTAAAACTTTATCAATTAATAATTAAATAACCGGATGTTATTTTCTTTTTAATTTTGTTTTAAATTGATATTATGATGATTCCCTTACCTGGTAAAAATTTGATAACATCACAAAGTAATATTTTTTGCAAAAGTTGTGATTTCAAACTAATGCATTAGCTCTATGGGACTGACAGTCCCTCTTCGTTCAATACTGAAACTGCTTTAAAATTTGAAGAAAAATAAATAAAATAGTAAAATAATATATATTATTGAAAAGAATCAATTTCTCTACCACTCTAGGGTCAATATTTAGTGTTTCGATGCATTATTGAAAAGTTATCCGGTCAAAAAAGAAGGAAAATGTGGGGGAAATAATGTTTGCTCCAAAATTACCGACTTTCAAGAGCGGATATCTCAAAAACTATACAAGATATCAAAACACTTAAGGAGGGGGGGGGGGGGGGTAAAACTGATAGAAAATGTCATCAGCTTTCATTTTATGTATTACAATTATATCGGTAGGACGCATATTTTTCGAGATATAAGCAAAAAACCAAAAATGGGACATTCAACCCCCCCCCCCCCTTCGGCTCAGGGGCTAAGGGTGTGGACTTTTGATATGTTCACCTCCTAACTAGTCCAAACAAATTTACAAAGTCAAAAATTTTGTTCCAAAACTTTCCCTCTATAACTCTTCGTTGCCTGGACTAAATGGTACCCGACAGATATATCAAATTAGTGGTTACAAAATAACATAAATGTGTGAGTTATGGAAAAAGTTTGAATTTGTCCGATAATTACCCCATGTAACCTTAATGAAATTTTGGACAGTGGTAATGTCTGAATATTAGAATAACGAAATAAGTTAGCGATTTCTTTTTATTAAATCAGTTGTGCAGTAGAAAACAATGCATCCAGAAAAATTAATACATTTATTCGATTGTCTTGATAAACATTGATAGTGTTATGAATGTTAATTAACAAAGTATTTTTTAAGAATTTCACAATATTTCCCTCCGAGATTTCGATGATGTCGTCCTCCGTCGTAGAAAAACTCAGCATCTTTGTCAAAACGACTGTAAAACCGATCCTTGGATCTATACTTTATTAGGAACGGTGTTATACTAAAAAAAATAATAATAAATTAAACAAATAACTCTTTGGAATAACAAGTTCAACTATTAACAAAATTAAGCAGATTCATAAGCTGCTATTCAAATTATCCATTTGCGCCAAAAAATTCTTAACACTCTAAAGAATTCTTCTTCAAATTAATGGAAATATTACTGGCAACTTTGCTGCCTAAATATTTCGGCTAATTGACACGTTTTCGCTTCTTTTTTTTTGTTACGTAAACCTTAAGTCGAAATATTAAACGGTGCAATTTAGCAACCATATGTGATTGAAATAATATACTGAAATATATAAACTGCGCAAATTGATAACGAATAAAATGTAATTATATTAATAGAGGAGAGGATGGTATTATGGAATAGTCGGGGAATATGGAATACTAAAGTTTCAGCCCTCTCTCGTGCTGCCATTTCGTGTAAATGCCATGAAAGAACTAAGAAACCCCCTATGATGTAGGGAACAAAGCGGTAACTGTTTTCAATTACGATAGTCAAAACCTAAATTTCTGCACACAAAAAAAATTGTATTCTGGTCTTTAATTAACTTCTTATAGCAGCTCAAAGTTGGTCAATTTTAATGACTTCACCAACTTTTTTCGTACTCGAAAATAGTGATAAATGAAAAAAAAAACAATACATGAAATTCGAATTTTATATTTTTAAATTATACGCACTTTCATAGTTTTAATTCATTCGAATAAAAATTGATCGTGTTAAAATATATATATATATATTTATATATATATATATATATATATATATATATATATATATATATATATATATATATATATATATATATATATATATATATATATATATATATATATATATATATATATATATATATATATATATATATAACCTTTTCACTCCCGGAAAACATGACTTCGCATGTATGTTGTTGTAACGTATTCCACTTGGTCTAGATCAAGTCTACACCAAGCCCAAAAGACCGTTCACCAACAAAATGTCGCGAACTAGCGCAGGGTTTTCAAGAAGGTCGCTCTTTTGCAAATCCAAACAGGAAGGCAGATGGTCCGGAGAAGCTTGGTTGGTATTGTATTTGAGGCACACAGGGTACACCTTTTTTCCCTGAACGAATGTAAGTGCGCGTGTATTCTTTAGATAAGTATATTTTACAAGCATTTATATGTTTAAAAGTATGTTTTGCAAATAGTATTTCTTTACATTTGCCGTTTAATATTTGCTGAGAAACATATCAAGTTAGTTGAATTTAAGGTTTTGGGTAGTAATTTTGTGTGTGTGTGTCCTATGATTACAAGAGCTGTCAAGTTTTTGTAGAAGTAATTTGGTTAGTAGGTTGGAAAATAATTGGGAAAGTAGACTATTCTAGTTGTTGCGGAATTTCTTTTTTTATTGCATACTGGATATACAATACATCATACACTGAAGAGCCAGAATAACTGGTATAGGCATACATCTGCGAATATAGGTGTATAAAACCAATCGAAGTTCATCGCTATGTTCAGCAGCGTCTATGTGCTGCTATCATGAGAGGTTATGGAAAATTGAAGGGATTTTGAAAGTATCGTAGGTTGAGAAATGGAATTCCATATCCATGCATCTCCGAGGTGGAGATGAATTTTGGATTTTCGCTTACGACAATTACCATGAATATCCATAATCCAGTAAAACATTAAAACTACGACACAGCTGCGGCCTAATAAAGATCATGCAAAAACGGATCATCGACGAGGGACGAAAATCATTAAACATGATATATTGCGTATACATGATATATACGGCTCCAGAAGCCCATATCAGTGAATATTCATTAAATGGTTAACAAGTCGACACTTATACGACATAGAATCGACATAGCCTTTTATCACATTTAATGATCAGTTGTCAATTTACCCGGCTGTGCACAATGCTTTTAAGGTCAAAGCTATATCGTAGATTTGATGTTTTACTGGATTTTCGATACTCATGGTACACTCGCGAAATTGTAGTAAGTGAAAATCCAAAATTCATCTCCACCTCGGAGATGCATGGATATGGAATTCCATTTCTCAACCTACGATACATTCAAAATCCCTTCAATTTTCCATAACCTGTCATGATAGCAGCACATAGACGCTGCTGAACATAGCGATGAACTTCGATTGGTTTTATACACCGTTATTCGCAGATGTATGCCTATACCAGTTATTTTGGCTCTTCAGTGAAGGAGTATTTGTGTTATCATTAAAACCAGAAATAACAAGTGCGAACTAGTTTTAACTGAGTCCATTAGTTAAAACTAGTTTCCACCAGCTTAAACTAGTCATCCCAAGCTAATACTGGTTTTGACGAAGTAGATAAGTTGAAACCAGTTTTAACTTTAAAAAAAAAACTTATGATAGATAAAACTAGAATTAAGGGATATTAGCATGATTTAGGATAATAAGTTTGGGTTTAGTTTAGTTATTGGAATTTTTCGAATATTTAATAATAGATTTATGTTTAATTAATAAAAAAGTGGAAGATTTTTAATTTCGCAGTGCAACAACTACTTTTTGCAACAACAAACAAATCTTTCTAAGTTTACGCATTGACACTTCTTTTTTTTTAAATTAACGTTCACAATAAATTAAAAGTCAAGCTTTCGCAGTAAATGTTAGTTTTATCTGAAACATGTTAGATAATTCTAGTTTTTGCAAATTACAAATAGTTTTAACCAATACAATAGGTCAAAACTAGTATTTGCTAGTGGAAACTAGTTTTCACTAATGGCATCAGCTAAAATTAGTTCTCACTAGTTAATTTTAGTTTTAGGGGATTTCGGGTTTTAACGCGTAACAGTTGTTTATTGCTTATTGCCTCTCAGGTAGTCTAAGAGGTTTGAAATCCTTACACTTTATGTAACTTGTCATACATGAATCTGCCCACTAAAACCTTGTTGAAGTAGGATGCTTCGAACTCTAAATAAGTCGGGTTGTAGGATCGGCCGTTGATGAGGAACGGGGCTTTTCTCAAGAAGTCCAGCTGCACGTTGTTAAAATGGACTGTCCCCATCCACTTGGCCCAAGGGTTGTAGGGAGGTTCCACCTATTCAAAAGCAAGCATTTTTAGGGCTATACTGGTTGGTTGGTAGACATATATATTCGGGTTTGTGTGCTTGGTCAGAGACCCGCTTATAAACCTTCGTCAAGTAAGACAGACACAACACACATACATAAGTGGATCCATCTAATTTTTAGAGACAGAGGCCAACCAGAGGATCCCCAGAATTGGCTTGTCACCCCCAGAGGTAGTGATTTGGTATGGGAACTTGGAGGACTTTCGGACCCAACAGATTTAACGAGCACGTACTCCGCATATACTCGACAAACACAAACATCCATGCCTTACCGGGATCCGAACCCGAACCCAGAGGCTCTAAATGTTGTGTCTCTCTCCAACCGTTGCGCTGCCGGGTCGGCGGCTATACTGTAAAAGAATGGCAATTTCTCGTACTTTTGTCTTTTTAGAATAGTTTCCTAAGAGAAGATTGAGATGCTTGGCGCAAAATAAAGTGAAGCCGCAAGAAAGTCGCCAAGCATCCCTAGTAAGCCCAAACGAACCGCTCACCCATTCTGCCGTGGGCAGGCAAACTGCAGTAATCGCCAAAAATGTGTTTCGGAGATATTTGATGAAACGCTTTTTTGATTTCCCACAAACTCCAGTAAAACATTGAAATTCGAAGTTAGGTGATTCTGAACCTTGAATAAGAAATAATTTATGGGTAGTAGGTTTTATTTTGATTTTTGCAGGCATGCATAGAGAAAAAACATATACTGCAGTTTGCCTGCCCTTTTCGCCCTGCCATGGCACGACTTTCGGCAGGCAGACTGCAGTATCCGCCAAAAATGCTTCGGCTATGTTTGATCAAGGGCGTTTTTGCTTTTTTTTTTCACGAACTCTAGTAAATAATCAAAATTTGAAGCTAAGGTAATTCTATACTTTGATTTAGGTATGTTTTGGGTAGTTGGTTTTAGTTTGATTTTTGGACGTACATATTGAGTAAAAGCGTATACGGCTGCCAATTTGACTTCCTCTTTCTTATACTAACTAGCAACAGTTTGTAAATATGATATAGATAAAATAAAATAGATAAAAAGTAACTGAAAATAAAAAATTTAATGTTTAATAGGTAAAGAATATACACATTTATAAAATACTAAAGGGTAATATTACCCGACTTTCAGACGAATTAGTGTAACAATGACGAATCAGTAGAAGATCCCACAAATAGAACTACTAGTCATCCGAACAAATCCATTCATTGTAAAATGAGGCAAAAAATCGTTTGCCCATTTAAAACTTTAAAAATGTGGACGAACCTATTTATTACTACCAAAAGAAGAAATGAGTAATTTTTAAAAAGTAAAGCTATAAAATTATTTTTTGGAAATGTTAAAAATTAAAAATATATTATTTTTAAATTTATATTATTAAATATATAACAAATACTTATTAACACGAGATTTATTAGAGCAATTCATTTTGCTATAAAAAAAGGGGGGGGGGGGGAATCGTTTCCGTTTTAGAACCTAAGGGTGTGTAACACTACACGACTTTCAAATTACCGCTCAAAAATCAACGCACACTTATTTGTTTACCTTTTCTCGACAGCTGGATTTTAAGGGTTCCAGTAAATCAACTAAAAGCCCTACTGGAAAAAGAAAAACAAACATCCCCGTAGTTCGCTTTTACACTAACTGGGGGGGGGGGGGGGAGGCGGGTGTCACTAAAGAAGACACCAGACAACCATTTTTTCTACAAACCGAAACTCAAAATATATAATAAGTTGAGATCCAACTTGGATAATCTAAACAGCAAATGCATTGGAAATGATGATGGTGGGTAAGTACTTTAAAATCACAAACGATGCATATTTTTTTTCTTATGAGAATGAAAATACTTTGAACATGTGCCGTTTGGTCTGAATTAAAACTAAAAAAGAGAACAGAAAGAAACAAACGCCAATCGAATCTCTATAAAAGAACGGATTGTTCTTTATCCCTAAAACTTTTTAGTACAGTTCGGAGAGCCACGATAAATATTATCATGTAAAGATTTTGCCAATTTTTAATCCAGAAAAAAATAACTGGAATTTTGCGCCATTTTATGGCAAATTTTGCGTTGATTTTTTTTACGGGGAAAAATTACGTGATATTTAACGAGACCCCCCCCCCCCTTTTTCCCATCGCCCCACGTGACATTTGGTGATATTCGTCTCGACCCCCTCCCCCCCTAAAAAAGTCACTTCATTTATAGACGCACCCCTAAGGTAATTTCAATAACTTAAAACCAAAAAAGTTCTACCGCAGATACCCATTATGCACTCAAAATTTCCTCTAAAATCTTTTTATGACGTCCTACAGGTACTAGGAGTTCTTGTACCAAATTTGAAGCACGTATTTCTTTTGGTTTTCCAGCAATACCTTTAAAACCAAAACAAGTTCTATGGCACCTACCTATTGCGCATGCGCAATTTTAACGAAAACGTTATTATGACGTTCGGCAAAAACAAGGAATTCGTGTACCAAATTTGAAGCCTGTTTCTCTTTTCATTTTCCAGCAATACCTTTAAAACCAAAAAAGTTCTTCGGCTCTTTCGCATGCGCAATTTTATCGAAAACGTTACTATGACATCCAATAGGTGCTAGGAGCTCGTGTACCAAATTTGAAGCATGTATCTTTTTTCAGTTTTTAGTTATTCCTTTAAAACAGGCCAGGTGAAATTATACTGCAGTTTGCCTGCCGAATCTTGAGTTTTTTCCCTTTTACTGCAATTTGTCATTGCCGAAAAATGGTGAATTTGAAACGAAAATCGTCAAAAAAGGTCGGCATATGAAAATATAAGTTAAATAGATGCCGAAAGTGCAAAAAACCGAAAAATGAAAATTTTGTTCAATGTGAATGCATCATTTTAGTCTTTAAAAAACGTTTATTCAAAAAAAAAACTATTTGCGCAGTTGTAGACTTGCACTAGATCTTAATTTTGACAAGGTGATAGTACTTACCTTTACAGGTAAGAAAATGCATTGTAATTGAAGAGCTTACTGGAAGAACGTGCTAAGTGACATTTTCGGAAAAATTGGGATTTTGTGTCAATAAACACGTTATTCCCTCCTTTAAAGTAACAAAAGACTCGCCCTTTTCATAAACTTTTAAGTTAATTATATTTTTTACCTTTTGAAAGTGCCCTTTTTAACGCATCTAAGTGCAAACGAAAAACTTTAAAGCTCATTTTCACCTTTTTGTCACTTAGCACGTTCTTTCACTAAGCTCTTCAATTATAGTTTTTCTTCGAGAGTCAGAAAGTAGATGTAGTAACTCCACTGTACCAAATACACTGCTCAAAACAATTAGGGGAGCACTTTGCGTACTTTTGTTAACATTTTCAGTTCCAACCTTTTATTTTTTATTCTAAAAATCAAAAATTTGTAAAATAGATTCATTATGCATCCAGAATGAAATGGTAAAAAACGGGGAAGAGGAAACTTAATTTTTTTTACTAAAAATTAAGGGGGAAAATATTGTAATCAGAACTTTTGAAATAATTATAAAAATAATTTTTTCAAAACTTTATTTGTAAAAAAAGGTAAATCAATTTTTAGACATCTAAGAATGCAAGCGTGAAGATTAGGGTCAATTTATTTCACAAAATTTGTTGGGAGTGAATTTTATTTTACCATGTTTTTCATATTTTCATTTAATTAAAACAAACATTATTTAATTCTTCAAAAGATATAATTCTTCCATCTAACGATAAATAAGCGCGATCTCAACTTAGTGAGAAAAAAAGTCGGAAGCTGATAATACCAAATGGAATCATTGGGGGTGAAAGGGTTTAAACCCTGCGTTCCCCTAATTGTTTTGAGCAGTGTACTTGCCCAAGAGCGTTTCTTTAGGCTTACTACAAAGCGATTGGTGGTTTCATTTGGCGAGTCAGTGATTGTAGGGTTTTTTGACCGACGGCGCAGTGCATCATCTTCCTAACTCTATGATAGTTTCGCTATAACTTTGCAATCTTTTTAAACTTACGGAGTTTTTAAACTCGTTTACAGTATACATCTCTTAAAATTGCTCTCATTCACGCCGGCCACTCACGAGTGATTTGGTGGCCGAGTTGGTATGACGCTACACTTATAACTTGAAGGTTGCGAGTTTGGATTGCGCTTAACGCAAACCGTCCTTAAGTTTTAAAAAGGGTATGTGTATTTTGAGGAATGAACAGTAGTAAAAATGGATTTTTCGTACTTTTCGCGATTTTCTCAAAGAAAAACAGCCAGTTTAAAACCATAAATTTGACAAGAATTTTTTTTTGCCACTTAATTTCATTGATTTTTTTTTAATTTGATAAGGAAAATATCTATTTCTAAACTATTAGGTGTACTTGCAGTTCCGTATGACTCACTGTACCAATGTTATGTCAATGAAGGTGTCTTAGATGAAGTAACTATCTTGTTTTCATTTTTTGAATTTCCCGTGATTTAATTGGTTGTTTCGATTTCCTTCTCAAAATGAGCGTTTTTTTTCGTCCGCTGATTATTTTAGAGTTCAGTAAGCGCAATTTGTTTTTTTTATGCTATTTATTAAACTTTATCGGTTTTAATTCGATTTTATTATTAAAAAAGATTAAAAGCACTACCAAAATGTCCATGTTGTCAGAAAACTTCGGTTTCGATAGTCTTAGGCAGAAAAATTAAGCAAAATTGTGGGACATCAATTTAATGTGATTCTTAAACTGAAAAAAAAGCTTTAGTTCCACTGAAAGAAATGTTTGTACACAACATTGGTTTTAGTAAGGTAAAAAAATATTTTATTGTTCATAGCAAAAGTAATTTCTGGAGCAGAAAAAATGAAAACAATACCGCTGGAACTGTTGCCACATATGCCCATTGGAGCTTTCACATTACAAGGAAGGTAACTTTTGACATCGATGGTAAAATTTTTTAGCCTTTAATATCACAACTTTAGAAATTGTAGTACAAAAACTTAAAATAAGATATTTTTGCCTGCCGCGGGTAAATGAACGCTTCAATTGACTTACAATTCCCCCTGAGGCTAATGCACCACCGCAAGTAAGGTTAAAATCACCAAAAGTATTTTTAAATGGCCCTAAATTATAAACGACACAAAAAAATTAAATTTTTTATCAACATTTAATATTTTAAGTGCTTTTCAGTTTGCAATGTTGAGACTTCCGCGATTTCATTGGTGGTTTCGGTTTTACTCTAAATGCACGGTCTTTTCATCTGCTGTGATCTATTTTTGAGCTATCTAAGTGCAACTTGTTTTCATTCTTGCTATTTATTAAATTTTAACATCATTAAAACTATAATTGGCAAGTAGTGTTTGCAATTTTCAAAAAATCTATTAAAATGCAAATGAAACTATTAATTAATTCGATCATCTGTTACATACTATAGATGGTAAATAAAATTCATTTGTAACAAAAAATGGCGATAAAATTTTGTCTGATGGTATTTATCATGACTAATGTTTCAAATGTATGCAAATGCATCAAACATTCAAATGTCTAAATTTAAATAATCCTTACTTTCATTAGTAAATAATATAAAAGGCTGTTTATTAACCGAAAAAAATGTAACTTCTGTAGGACCAAAAATGAAATCAATACCGGGAGAGCTGTTTCCATTCAAGACGTGAAACAAGCCCATTCATATGCAGGCTAAGGATGTGCTTTAAACCTTATTTTGCAAACACATGTGTTCAAATTTATCTCTATTCCTTTATTTTCCTCTCTCGGCTTATAGAAGTCAATTACAAATGAAGAGTTCAGGTGAAAAACCCTTTATCAACTAGATATCTGTTCGTACCAGGCCTTTTTGGCGATGATAGCGAGTTATCGCCTAAACTGGTGTAAGGAAACTGGTTTCTCACTTTGGTTCCTTTCTCGCGGAAACCCTGAAATTGCGTTTTGCGTAACGAAACAATTTAACTAAAGAAATCCCAATCAAGCACCCCAGTTGAAAAAATAACTAACGAAATTAACGTTTTAATAACGCGGGTTGGAAATATGTGAAACGTTAAAAATAAAGTATAATTAATTTTAAGATCGCGCACATTTCTAATATAATTAATAGAAATTTTAAGATTAAAAAATGCAATGAAAAAGTCCTAAACTCCGATTTTTCTACCGCCCGAAATTCACTCGAGACACGACTCCGACGCTAGTGCGGCGATAGAAAAACCGAGGTATAAACCGGTTTCCGGGCGCCACTGGCCACCAAGCGGACCTAGATTTGGACAAATTTCCAGTCGAAGAAGGGGGTTTTCTCCAGAACTCTTCACAATGCCATACCCTTTTTTCCTCGACGTACACCGTGTATCCACCATTCTCCAGATCGTCCGCCAAGTAGACGATAGGACAGATGGTGTTAACGTGTCCCATGACCTGGTATACCCTTTTCCTGTTTCCAACTGTCGGTTCCGTGTCTAAATCTCCTAATAGTTTTTCTGCTAGGTCATCTGGTTGCGGGAAGTTCTCGAGAAATCTTTTGGATACAAAACACTCTCTTATCACTATGTTTTGAAAAAGAAATTAAAAGTAGACTTAAATGAAATAGATCGTTAATCTAACGTATACTAGATAGTCCAGGTAACGAAGAATCAAAAAAAGGTATAGAGGGAAATGTTTGGTACACAATATTTGACTTCGTAACTTAGTTTAGACTAGTCAGGAGGTGATCATATCAAAGTCTCCGCCCCTAGCCCCTGAGCCGAAGTTGGAAGGGGGGTTAAAAGTACCATTTTTTGTTATTTTGCTTATGTCTCGAACACTATGCGTCCTACCGATATAATTGTAACACACAAACTGAAAGCTTATTAAATTTGCTACAAGAGTTTCACCCCTCAAGTGTTTTCATATCTTGTATAGTTTTCGAGATATCCGCTCTTGAAAGTCTATAATTTTGGAGAAAACAATTATTTTCACATTTTTCCTCTTTTTTGACCGAATAACTCGTCAATGATGCCCCAAAAAACTAAATGTTGACCCAAGAGTGGTAGAGAATTTAATCCTTTTCAATAATGTATCTTACTTTACTATTTTATCCATTTCCCTTCAAATTTTAAAGCAGTTTTAGTGTTGAGCGAAGAGAGACTGTCAGCCCCACATAGAGCTAATGGGCATTTCCACGCGTGACTTACACTACATCGGACGATTTAACAAATTTCGTTTGCATAGTGGCACCGCACATCACTTGCCAATTTTTTGTACTTCTCTTTAGTATGTATTCACTGGGTCATATACACTTTTGGTTCACTGTTGGCACAATAAAATTTTGAAGGTCAAAAGTGCAGGAAAAAAAATCAAATAACTTTGAATGACCTTGGACCTTTGTGCCAAATGTCAACCATAAGTTTTTATGTCCTAACATGTACTATGGAACTAGTAGAACACTAGTAGCCATATTTATAAGTTAGTTCGTTTTTCTTCAAAAAACGGACGACGTTCAACTTTGATCCCCCAAAACTTTAATATTATTTTGTAAAAACGAAAATATACGTGTCTACATAAAGAACATATTCTGCAAACTTCAGCAAAATTAAAAATGTCAACTATCCCAACCTTCCCCTTTTGCCCGATTTTAAAAAAACTGGCTCTTAACCGTAATGATGAATGGTAGTAGGCTGATTTATCATATTTTTGCAACCAATTTATCGACTTCCTTATAATATCGATCAAACCAATCACGTTAGATCAATGTCTGAGTCAAAGTCAAGCTAAAATCTAAGTGGGGTCTCAGAAAATTTTAAATTTTACTGAATTTTTTGGGTCTACAGCATTTAGCATTATAGAAACTTAATTTAGAGGGCCTAACAGGCCTAAAGAGGGGGCCTAACTGGCCTCATGGTCGATAAGGCCCTGCACAATACCTACTTCGTCAATCGTTTAGTTTTAATCGCCAATCATCTAACTGCATTCGTAAATCCATGCCGGGACCGCTTTTATTTGTCCCACCCTGTACAATACCCACTTCGTCAACATGCTCTTGGCCTGGACGTCGTCGATTCCGGCGTCTTTTTCGCCAAACACCCCGAAGACATCCGGATTGTTGACGGTGAGCAGGTAGCTCCCCTCGTCACCGTTGAACGCCAAAATTAATTTTTTCTTGTCGCTGTTCATGATATTGCTGTTCAGGATCGCGAAAGGGTCTCTTTCGAACTGCGGCAGGAAGACGTTGGGCGGCTGTTGGAAGACGGGCGAGAAGGAGGCCAGGGTTTGGACAAGGCTGGATGCGTCGACGCCTGCGAAGAACAATGTGAAGTTAAGGGCATATGGGAGGGTTCGGAATACAGGATGGCGCAAATAAAAGTGGCGTAGGGATACGAATGCAAAGAGATGCTTGGCAAGAAAAACAATTGAAGCCGTCTGAAAGCCTCCGAATCGAATTCATAAACAATTCAATGATTTCACTGAGAGGGATTGTCAGTCCCATAGAGCTAATCCATTAGTTATGGAATCACAACTTCCGCAGAAATATTGCTTTGCCATGTCAGGCCTTTTCCTTAGTTTTACTTATCCTTCCCACTTTTATTTGCTCCACCGTGTACCAGTGAACTTAGACCACCTTTAGTCTTTTTCGAGTTATTTATATTTGCTCATCAAAGTTGCTGAATCTACGTACAGTGCTGTGCAAAAGTTTAGACAATGACGTCATTTAGCTGTAAAATTTAGAATTGTGATGTAGTAGAATTACAAAAGCCACCTAATCATATTAAAAACATATTTTTAAATGCTATAATTGAAACATAATTGTTTGATTTGCCATGACAATACTTTTTTAAGAGGCTATATACTGTCTGTTTGGTGTAAAATTGAACCAATATTGTTATAAAAACTGTTTAGTTCACCGGATATCGTGGTTTTTTTTAAAATTTATCTTATAAAAAATACAATTCATCAATAAAAATACGAAATTGGGCCATTATCTACTTTAAATTAGCGTAATCTCGTATTTGTGTCTAAACTTTTGCAACATACAAATTTATATTTTATTGAAAAAAAAATATTGTTATAGCAAATCAAACAATTATGTTTCAATTATAGCGTTTCAAAATATTTTTTTAATAGGTTTAGGGGGTTTTGTAATTAGTTATACTATCACAATTCTAAATTTTACAGCTAAATGACGTCATTGTCTAAACTTTTGCATCGCAATATTTTAAATTAACGTGAGTAATTTATCGCTGGGATGAAACCAGTAATCAATGTATCTGATTGGATCAAATACTAAGTTGGATCAACTAGGTCGTGTGGGGTTGACGATATTGAAGATACTTTCTTCAACCTCAACTTTCATAGCAGATGACAGATTGCATCCAACTTTTGAGTTTTGCGTTGAAGATATGGTTGAGTTGAGGATTGGGTTAGAAAATTTTTGCTCCTGTTATATGACCTTTAGGGTTGTGGCTTGGTCGACTTAACTTATGAGGCTAGAAAAGCTCTGTGGGATGTCACACTCTCCGTTCAGTTTAGGTCGTCGACTGTTCCAAAAAAGAAGAACGAAACCTGTTCCGAACCTGGAAAGTGTAGTCACTCGGTGCTCTAAAAGGTTTCATTACTCTTCGAAAAAGTCGACAGTCCGATTTAGACGGACATCGAGACTTCAATAAGAAGTTCCGTGGTCTTAAACTTAAGTAGGCCATGGTTGTTGACGTTCTAAGCAGATGCTACAGTGTCAAATGGTATGTTTACATTGAAAAAAATTCTATGATAAAAAGACCATATTGAGGTTACGTTTGATGTCCTGTTCCGCATTCTGTAACGCATGCTTACCGAAAACTTTACATGCCTTTCGCCATCTATGAAAAGCGATCAATTAGCTATCAAGCTATCGTTTGTGGCAATTTCCATTTTTCTCAAAATATATCGACAACTACTCTAAAAAAGCCAAAGCGTATCTAATATATGATTTGTTGATGTTTTTTAATTGAGATTTAGACTTGAACTTGTAGTTATCTTCATTTTCTCAAAAAATAAGTTACCGTATGCGCCATAGTCCACAATTTAGCAAAAAATGATGGTGTGAAAATATTAACGACTTTTTTGTTTTTTAATAATCAGATTGCATGACATGGTGGGTATTAAATGAACTATCAACAAAATAAGTAAAAGTATTTTGGAATTTAAGTTAACATAACCAAAAAGGGAATTATAACATAATTTTTTCTCTATAGTAATTGAAATGCAATATGATCTGGACTTTATAAGCTTGTTCAAAGAACAGGTATCCATTTGCTAGTATTAAATGGAGGATTCACAGAATGCAAGTGAACCAAGTTCACTTTTTGTCATTTTTCATTAGCAGAGCAATTGCCCTAACTATGTAGAATTTCCAGTTCAATAATAAAAAAGTCCTAGTTCAGATAATATCCGCTAGGCAGCAGCAATTTTAAAAACTGTTAAGAAATAATTTTGCATAAAGCTTTAACTTTCAAACCTCTGTAGCACAAAAAAGAAGCTTTTTATGAACTTGGTTCACGTGCATTCTGAGCCCTCCAAATAAATGAAGATTTGTAAAGCAGTTTTACCTTTCAAGCAGTCAACGGTGTCTTTTGGGTTTTCTGCGATAGAAGAACCACAGCCGACCGCCTCAGCGAGTCGATTTGCCAGCTTGATGTTGTTATCGGAACCGTCTCCGTACTCGTTGGTAGCCCCTTTGAGGGCCTTGAGGGTGTAGAGGGTTGCCCCGCTGAGGACCATCTTGTTGAAGAGGGGCAACGCCGAGGGCACGGTCAGGAAGAAACTGGCCGCAATGGCCCCTGCTCCTTGTCCGAAAATGACTATGTTGTCTGGGTCACCTCCGAAGGATGCAATGTTACTGTGCACCCACTTCATTGCAGTTAATATGTCGTGCAAGCCTAGTAGGTAAGAGTAAGCAAATAATATTGCCACATAAAGAAGAAATGCTATCGTATGCGCCGTAGCTTGATCAGTAGAGCACTTGTGGCTGCTGATCTGTTTGATTCCCAGTCATTGCATGTTATACAGAGACTGGAAATTCAAAATGTTACTTATTATTTACTGGAATGGAGATGATTCTAGAACTTCCTTTGTTGTTCAACTGAGATGTTTCTCAAATATAATACGTGGTTATAAAAGTTTAGTCCCACCTGTTAGTGGGCATTTCTCCATTATGTACTCTAACGAGTTGCTGTACTAATAGACGCAATTGTAAGAATAATTAAACTTAAAATGTCATTATTTCCATCTTCGTGACCATATGAAAATAGGTCTTGTTCTTACGCTAGAACGATTCCACGGTCAGGTTTAGGGAAACAATTTTGCAATTCACCCCGACACCGATAATTTTGATTGGGTTTTCGGATATTCCAACACGCGTCGCGAAGGGGGTTTTGACTGCTGAGCCCGGCCTCTTCGGAGGATAATTTCGGAATGTACCTCAAAGTGAACTTTGTACCCTGATCAAAAGTAGGATAGACTGAAACCCTCCATTTACGATAAGACGACCCTCTATAGTTGTTCTAGACAAAAAGAATTATCTGTCGGTGGCCTGTGAATACGGATGATGTTGTTTTGGTCTTAAGGGGATACGGTACACAAAAATTGGTAAAAATACAGATTTTTCAATTTTTACTTTTTATTATTCAAAATATCCTTCTGAACATTTACTGAAAGTTTCATCTTATCTTCTGTAAAAAAAAAGTTATTAAACATTTTGTGGAGTCATCCCTTGAAGTTTGAACCGTATTTCGTCTGCTTTCGACCTGTTTTCCCTGTTTCGCGTTTTTTCAATTCTTGTGTTTAATAAATCCCTGGGGCTTTTTTGCTAATTAAGTTAGAATTTTGAAATTTTTATCCTGTGTTCTTGGATAAGTGGTGCACAAAATTGTGCATGGAATAAGGTCAATTTCAAATTCTTGCAAATGTATCAGGTCTTCAAATAAAGGACGAAAGGTATAATTTATACAAATAAAAATCGAATGATAAATGAGCTATTCATCATTACCTGCGTTACCCGGTGCGTTGTCCGTGCCGGAACTCAAGAACCCCAGCGCCCCCAGGCGGTAGTTGACGGTCACCACGACGATACCCATAAATTCATTAAAATGTTGGTCGGTAATTTTCGAATCGCCTGCGTCTCCATTTCCTTCGTAATATCCTATGCGACTGGCTCCGCCAGTGAACCATCCACCACCGTGAATGTAAAGCTTCACGGCACGCTTTTGCGTTTTATCTCCCTCGTTATATCCTATCACGGCTTCTTTAGGGGCCCACACGTTTAGGTAGAGGCAGTCTTCGGAATGACCAGGTAGAGTATCATACCTGGAACAAATGTAAATAAAATTATCATTTCAAAACAAACCTTAGTAGAATTTATTAATAGTCTAATAAATTAATTACCTATTCTGCAGATAAGCCTAAGAGGTCTCTATTCGAAAATCAGATTTTTAATTGCCTAAACTGCTTTTTTCACTCAAACTAATCGAAAATGTTCCCATCGAATATCTATCGATCATCTGATCAGGGTTCGAAATTAGAACTACTCTAACTTTCCTGAACCATTCTATATACCCTTAACACCATACCTGATTGATACCATGTCTATAACACAACGAATAACGCACAACTATTAACGATATTTGATCTTTCGCATTGAAAGTTCTCATAAATTTTAAAAATTAATTTAGAATGGTATTTTGTTTCTAAAAATTGGAAAGTGGCAATAACTTCTAGAAAAACGAAAATTCTAGAAAAAACAGTGGCTGGTTAGGTTAGGTTTGAATTATCGTCGCAATAGATCTACACGATGACTATCGGCGACGGGCGTCGTATTTTAGAACCACAGTCAAGTGACGAGCCGACACCTGAATAGGCATGCACCCAACGCAACCGTTAAGGGCGACATCGTACGCAGCGTTAGGACTTTGAAGGATATTTAACGTGCACTCCCTTACACGGGGTATTATTCGTCGGACATTTTTGGCTGCACGGGCCGTTTATAGGTCGACAGTAATTTTGGCGATGAACAGTGGCTGGTTTTCCAAGGGTGGAGGCGATTTTTTTCCGTATCTGTACCAGACTATATCGACTTGAAAAAATACATAAAGAATAGGTGAACCTTTTTTCACCTCCCAATTCAATTTACAGCTGATATAGTGCCTGTTGGGTCACTGGTAATACGCTATGCAATCACCACGCTGATGATCTTGGTGAACGCTCGTAGATTCTACCAAAGTAGTCACGACCCCATCCACTTAAGGGGGAATAGGACAGAGAATCGGCTTCTCAAGCGAAGGCTTTCTCTGTGTTAATCCTATGGGGAAAAATAAAAAGTCTGTCACATTTCTCCGGCTGTATTGAGAATTTTTACAAACGGTTTTTTTTATATGATACATATAGCTGATTTGCAGGCCCCTATAATCGCATTTTCTTAAAATTGGTTAAAATAATTTTTTGATTATTAATAAATAGTTTTACAATATAAACTAGATCAAAATTTGAAAAACGAAGATTATAGGGACGTAAAACTTTAAATTTCCTTCACATTAAAAAAAAGAGCAAAAATATTTGCATTTTTCGCAGGGCCGGATTTCTAAATAGGCTAAGTAGGCTGTAGCCTAGAGCGGCGAATTCTTTGGGGCGGCAAATTTAACGACCAATTAAAGCGGCATTGGGCATAAAAAAATATTATATAGATAGTAATATTTTTAAGAAAGAAAACAAATAATTTACATTAATGCTTAAAACGTAATGTGTACCACATTGTTAACTTCTTTAAAATAGCGGTTACACATTTGAAATTTTGCAAACAAGTTTAGGAGATTTCAAATATTATTTTCAGCCAATAAAAAAAAAAAATCGAAAATTTTGCTATTTTTGTGGTACTGAGTCCCCTTAAGTAATTGTGTTAAACAGAAGTACATATCGTCTAATAATAGCTAGTTTTAAAATGCAGTACACATTTGAAAGCAATATGAGTGACGGTAGGGACGTAGTTTTTTTTGCCTCAGAAGGGTAAAAAACTATCTAAGATCAAGCATTTTCGAGGAAAAATTAAACTCTCTAACTATATTGTGTATAGAATCTAACGTAGCCCAACAACTGTCATATGAAGATATCATAAATGAGTTTGCTGTAAAAAAATCTCGCAGAAAAAAATGTGTAAGCATGTAATACACTAGTGTTGTAGTAATCAGTAGATAACTAATCCCTGCTAACAATACAAGTTAACCACCGTGGGATGTTCATATTTTCTAATTATAATGTATTTCAAGTAAATCTATTTTCCCTCTTTTATATTCTTTGTGAAAATTTTACACAGCACTTACCACCCTAACCCATCCCCGAAAGGGGAGAATATTGTGACAGGGGCGGCAAATCGATCGTAGCCTACAGGTGGTAAATCTTTAAAACCGGCCCTGATTTTTCGGGTTCCAATGTGGCAGAGAAATTATGAAATTTTCTTATCCAGGAGATAGTGCCCCCTGGGAGTAGAACTTAAGCTCCTCCCCTGGTAACGCCCGTTGCATTTAATTTGCTGAAACTCCGGTAAGATAAGGTACGTGTGTAGTCCGATTTCACGAGCACACGTATTTGAACTTCTGGTCTGCTATTTTAAGTGTAATTCATTTCAGAGGTGGAGAAATGTCCGATTCGGCGATCCTAGTTCGTGGGAAATTTTATCCATTTGGGAAAATTGATTAAATATTAAATTGGTTTCTATTTTAACAATGAATTACAATTTTCCTTAACCAGCCTTTCATTTTCTATAGTCAATAATTACCGCACATTCTCATCCTCGTATGTCTCGGCCGAGAAATTTAGGACAAAAATAGCCCTCTTAAAAGGGGGTCGGCTTTTAAACGAGCACTCAAAATCTCCACAACTTAAACGCCACCTAAACAATAGTTTCCCCCCTTCTCGGTCAATATCGATGAAAACTAAACTACAATTTCAATGATGAACAGGTTTAAATAATAAATTTTTATAATAAACATAAAAAATATAATTAAAATTTGAAGATGAATTAAGATTAGATTACAATAAGATATCTTCAAATATCGGCCACCGGCCAGTATAATCCCCCATTAGAAGAGAATCATCTTCACCTGACCAAAAAATTTGCAGTTCAATAATGCTTCTTGATTTACTTAATTTGATACCTAGCCTAGTAATTCTCATGAAATGAACCGAAGACGTCGCATCCCCTTATACCGCAGTTACACTGCTCTGGTCAGCGCCTTGAGCGAGGCTCAAGGCGTTAACCAAGGCACCGCTCAGAGCAGTGTAACCGCAGAAATCCAATCTAGCGCTCTGGACGATGCCCTGAGCAAGCTTCCCAATCCGATCGGGAAAAAAAGCGGAAACTTCAAAGGAAAGGGTTACCATAGGTAAAGAGCAGCCATCTTGGCGGGTTCTCTCTTTTTTTAAGCGATCCTACATGGTGAAAAATTATATTAAAACTTCAGAATTTTATGAGTTTTTCTCAGAGGTTTTACTTAATATATTTTGATTTAAAACAGGACGCATTTATTATTTTGAAAGTAAAATTCAAACATATATATGAATGAAATTCAAAATTTAACATTGTAAAATATGTTGATAATAAAATGCTTCTATGTTAATAAAAGTATTCGATCTCTTATAATCTCACCTGTAATCAATAAATTTAATTTTTAAACCAGATTTTGCATTAAAATACTAAAACCTGGTTGGAGTGGATAGCTTAATCAGTTATTTTTAATATTAATAATTTCGAAATTTTTGGCAGACAATACTATAAACACTTTTTTACTTGACCTAATTTTATTCAGTAATACTCCGACATTAAAAGTTTAAAATATAATTACGGAAAAGAATAGTCCCCGAAAACAAAAACAATCAAGAAAAAACACTCTCCTACACATTTTAAAAAAAATTCCCTGTAAAATAATGGGCAGGAACCGGCAGCAGATATTCCAGTCATATTTTGTTAAGAAACAGTCGTGTCCCGTTAAAAAAGCAGTTACGCCCGTTAAAAACATTACAAACAGTTAAAAACTAAAAAAACGGAGATTTTCCTAAATTTCTAACAGTCTATGGGATACGGCCGTTTATTTATTGGGTCAGACTGTTTTCTACCAAATACGGCTGTTGCACTTAAAAATTAAAGGCACCGTTAATTTGCAGGCTTTTTTTTGCAATGTATGGTATAAGTAATTTATTCCAGTAACGGTTTTTGAACGCACAAATACTGATACCGGAGTACCTTCGTCCAACTTTACAATTATCTTCTTGACAAATAATCATTTTCGCGCAACATTGTGTATGAATTACATAAAAAAAAACCAAGATGCTAATTTATTATTTAAAGTCACTATTCATAAAGAGTATATTTCTTTAATAAAAAAGCATTTAACTCAAAACTGCATTTTTTTCTTTAGGGGTGAAAAATACTTAACTGAATTTTTTTAAAACCCATAATTAAGTGTTTTATATGGTTATTGGCAATTAATGCTTTGTCCCCATGGTACCTTGAGCAGACTTTAAGAAAAACCCTTTAATTTAATTATACATTGCTTGTTCCGTTGGTTTTCAAACAATGAATAAAATTGAACGCGATATAGAATCACTCGCCAATTTCACCGAAAAAACATCTAGGAAATCCTTGGCAAATCCAAGGTCAAATCCAAACTGCGGCTCAAAGCAGCGACCAGGGCAATATAACTGAAGTGTTATAATGATTGGCAGATTTTAGCCTCTGGGTGATGGAGAGAGTCTCGTTTTATTTTTGTAGCACCGGCTCAGGCCAAGTTGGACTAACCAGAATATTTTCTGCTGATCAAGTCCGTGAGTCGTGATCACAGTACTGCCGTGGGCAGGTAAACTGCAGTAATCGCAACAATGAGTTGTAACACTTTTGATCTGAAATAACTTTTTTTCCAGTATGTTTTCTCAATTGTTACAGTAATTGAGTCCTTGCAACAATGTCCAAGTCATTATGGAAGTTACTGCAGTTTACCTGCCTACCGCAGAGTAACAGCTTGAATGTTCAAATATTTTTTTTTGTTTATGTTTGAAACTTTTTTTAAAAGCATTTTTACTACTTATACTGGGGTTCCTGAATTTAGACTGGTTTAATTTTTTTTTAAAAATGGAGGGGGTCTTATACACGCTTTATATATAAATTCAGATTTTTATGTTAGTGATTTCAGATCCTTGATTTTTTCTAGAAAAGTCCTTGACTAGTACTTTAGTACTTTGAAGCCTGAATTTTTTTCATAACATTAGGTTTATTTTTATTTAGGTAAAACTATTCTACAGATTACAGTACAATGAATTACACAACGTTAAAAGAGCAATAAGAGAAACAACGAATACGAAACGAGCAATAAAAAAAAGTCAAGAGATATCGCTATGAAAACATGCACTGTCAGAAATTATTTAGCAATACCACAAAAAAAAATTATATTAAAGTGAAATAATTAGATTAAACTATCACCAAAACAAATGTTATTTGATTAGATAACAAGAAGTTCATAAAGAACTAAAATAGCCTACTTTCCATTTTCTTAATTACTTACTGAAATTCTAATAAAAAACAACTAGGTTCCTAGCAGTAATACCATCAACAACCGTTTCTTCACTAGATTTATACACATTCGAAAAAAAAAAATCGCTAAAGACAGCATTCAGCTATAATTTAAACTTCTGGAAGCCAAAATCAACTATTTTTCTTAATATTCTTTCGCAAATTAACTTAATATTATTTATCGTCTGCACGCGATTTATTTGTATAAACGAAAAATAATTAAATATTTAATAATAACAAAAGTAATGAAACTACTCAAACTGCATTAAAGAAAAATAAGAAATGTAAATTAAAACTGAGCATAATTGTATGCAAAAAATATGCCTGGCCGCTTTCTTGGTAAACAATTAATGAACAATCAAAGAATCGCATTGTGCTACATTTTAGTCATTCCAAACTTATTCATGAAAAAAATATTTTGCTTCAAATATTTTTAAATAAAGTTTATCATGTTGATTTGGCAACAGTGATTTAAGTGACTCAAAATTGAATTTCAATGCTAGTTCAATGGGAAATCGGCCGACAGATACTAATTTTTTGTCCGTCCGGACGTACAGACAGGAGGACAAAAAGTATGAAAGTTGGGATTCTGAGGTCATAGCTTTCTAACAAAAAAAAATTTAAGATACGATCGATAGAACCGATTTTGGAAGGGGGGTACGGACGGACAGACAGACAGACGGACAACGACCGCATGTCAATACCTACTTTTTCATTTTTTTAATTCTTTCGAATTAAAAACAGAAAAGTAGGCTAAAAATATATTTAATCAATGGCGCTGACACTGTTGTCACTCATGATGTGAAACATGCTCTTTAAATTTTTTCGCTTATTTCACAATATTGTGCTTTGAGTGAGGCTAGATTTCTTTGAAATACTATTTTCTGAATGAAATAAATATTTAAAAAAAATATACACTTTGACTATTTTTTTTAATTATTTTATTAATATTTTTATAACTGCAATATCTGATACACATGATCAAAATGTTATTTTTATTATTATTTCCTTACAATACATTAAAACCAAATCTCAACGTAAAAATAATTCGTAATTTTTTTTGCATTTCATTTTCCTAATTTATTTTTTCATTTATCGTTTACAGTAATTTTTATGTCAGCAGTAATTTAAAAATCAGTTTGTCCAATGTTTGTTTATTCTAAAGTTAATCATATTTTACGGTAGGTAGAATAATCTTTTCGATTTTTTTTAAAGCAATCAACCTTACAATTTGTAAGTATTTCGGTCAAATTCAAGTTATTTAAAATTATGTGTGAAAACGTAAAACATTGAGTATAAAAAGGATAAATTGTCTTAACCAATGCATTATTTGATATTTTAGCTACTAACTGTAAAAAAACCAGTTGTGACTAATAATAAGTTTTGGAACTACAAAATGCCGTTACTTAGAATAAGATTGTTGCAATAATGTAAAATAATATATCGTAATAAAATATTTTTTTTTCAAGAAAATTGTGCTGATAAGGATTTACATACATTTTTTAAAAAGAAAACATGAATGCATTGAAGTATTCTTCAATTCCAAACACCACAATGCAATTTGAATTAAACAAAAAAAAAAACAAAGCGCGACTCAAGTGCATCTTTTATTGAAATATTAAAAAAGCCAAGTATTTTAAAATAAAATTCTTCTCGGAGATATAGCTGTAAACAATTTGACATTCAAACCTAGAGATCCGATGATCGAATGTAATCCTCGTATAAATAAAATATATCCCGTCTAGTGAGGGTTTGTGCACTTTAAATCCATTATGGTGGCAATGGCTTATAGTCTTGTACGATATCGCGCTAGGCAGATATAAGCATCACCTTTCTGACGGCATTTCAAACTTACGAGGCACGTTGACAAAAATCCACGTATAGGTCTTATGCGATGTTTATTTTATTTCTAAACTAAGTCCTGAAACCGCTTACAGTAGAACTAAAACTATACGAAGTTTGGCTGATTATCCGAACGCCAGGTAAAATTCACCCCGGCTTACCTGTTACTGTTCGTTTTTGTTGGCTGTCCTGCCTAGTAATCTTTTTGTACCGACTAAAATAAAATTACTAGGCATGACATTTAACAGAGACTAACAGTAACAGGTAGTCGGGATGGTTATGGTACATGTAATGCCGGCTTGTGTGCTTGCTCAGATACCCGCTTATAAACCTTTGTCAAGGTAGTCGGGTATAAAAGTTATGTCACATATAAACTTTTGCACCAACTGTAACTGCTTTTATTCTTTGAACTCATCTATTATTTATGCAAATATTTTTTTTAATGTGTAGTGAAGGTAACTTTTTATAACTATTATTCACCATGGCTTCTAAAAGAAACCCACACATTTTAACATATATTGAAAAAAAAACTATTACAAAAACCTATAACTCAATTAGCCAAACGACACCTGATAATTTGAATTTAGTTGGGTTGAAGACGACCGAAACTAGATTCACATTATCTCACAGCCCAACAATAAATTGAGCAATTGATTAAATTATACCTTTTTCCGATCCAACTCCAACTATTCAAATTCCAATCATATGAATGTGGTTAGGTCCCAATTGCTTCGGAAAAGTGGAGTCCTACTGTACTTTGTCGCTCCAAAATTGCGTCAATTGCCCCTAAGTTGCAGACTTCGTCAATTACAGGGTTCAAAGTTACGCGGTGCGTTACCGTTGCTTATAGCCCAGGAGTAGCTTTAGTGCGACGTTATTCAATTAACCTGCAAACTAAGTGTGTCATCCCGTCTTCTAGAAGGGAAGATGGTTGGTTGGTACCATGTATTTCCGGCTTATGTGCTTGATCAGAGACCCGCTTATAAACCTTCGTCAAGTAAGACAGACATACCCAGGTAGCACAACAATGTTGGCCGACATTCTACCGACATCGGCCAACATTGCGAAAGTCGAGGAATGTTGAACGTTGTAATCGCGACATCTGTCAACATTCGCAGGCATTGGGAATTTTTTAAAATTAGTACGACTTTAAATTAATTTTATTTTGATGTTGGAAGAATGGAACAATAATGTTAATAATAATGCAGACAAGTTTTAGTCATTATTTAAAAAAATAATAATTTTTGAAAATATTCGAATATTGTGGGAACATCTGGCGACATTGTGGATACAACGTCGATAAAACAACATTGGCCAACATTGATCGATGTTTACTAGGTACTAGATTCACGTGAGTGTTAAGCCTATTAAGAAAACGCGGAAAAAGGACTTCTCCGAGTGCTTTAGGGATGTGAGGTTTTTAAAAACGGGTTTTTAGGCCATAAGATGTGGTCGGCTATCGTTCAAGTTCGTAGTTTTCATTGATATTAAAAAATAGAAAATATTATCGAGAGTAAAAAAATTCAATGTTCTGCTTTCTACATGTGCACGTTAATTAGTTATGACAAAAAACAATAGCAGAATTTTTTAAGCGAATGACATTTCAGAAAAGCGAGAACGGCACTTTCGTGTAACCAATTAAAAGCGAGCAGGTGAGCAGAAATTATTTGTTTACGTTTTGCGGCGAGCCGGTGACGACGAAAAGACATGCTTCGTAATTGACATATTTCGCATTTATTTTATTTTACTTTTATGAGAGGTGAAGAATTATCGTAAAGAAAAGTTATTTGCATATTTTATAACGTCCTTACAATGGAATGTAGTATTCACGTTCTCAAAAACTGTACGGATAATTTACAACGATGTTCCAGAACAAGTTTGGAAAAACTAAAACACTGTGCCACTGAGTGGCTTTCAACAGACGATGTTGAAAAAGATATAGCTAAAAAACTCAAAGGGGATATTGAAGATCAAGATGCTCTATCTAGAATTAACTTTCATAGAAAATGCTATATGAAATTTACAGACAAGAATCGAATATCTTCTGCCAGCAAACGCAAACTCAAGAGTACAAAAAGTCAAGCACACACAACAACCGATGGTGCAAAAAACGTTAAAGAACACAAGGAAACCCCTACCAAACCCTTACTCCGCAGTAATGTGGTTTCAGTTCCTAAACATCCAAAAATGTTCTGCCAAAAATCTGCATTATTTGTAGGAAAAATAATTTTAAATTTGAAAAACATTCTGGTAACCTGTCTAATAATGTGAGGGTTATTTAGGTAAGCAGGAGCGTAAAATATAAATACCTTTCCTTTCCAAAAAATTCTCGCCCTGCAAACAAATTGATGTTGAGAAGCTTCGGGATACATATACCATTTCTATTTTTACAAAACCGGTAGAATCCAAGACATTAGAAGGCCTTATCAAAGAACTCGACAAGACAAGTGTATGTGAAGGAGTTGGAACTGTGAATTTAGCTCCGATATTCTAGATGGAAACATTGAAATTGACGGAGAGGTCCTTCGCTTCAAAAAGTGCAAAGGGACAGTAGAAAGTGAAGGGAAGTTTTGCTATTTTACAAAACCGGTAGAATCCAAGACATTAGAAGGCCTTATCAAAGAACTCGACAAGACAAGTGTATGTGAAGGAGTTGGAACTGTGAATTTAGCTCCGATATTCTAGATGGAAACATTGAAATTGACGGAGAGGTCCTTCGCTTCAAAAAGTGCAAAGGGACAGTAGAAAGTGAAGGGAAGTTTTGCTACTTCTGTAGACTTTATTTCGTATTTGTATGACTGGGAAATCCATGCTCTTAATGAAGTTGGTTTTATTATCAACAGTTTTACCACTTGTCTAGTATTTGACCAAACGTTTAAATTTCAAATATCTTATGACTTCACGTATAAGTCAAGATAAAATTGAAAGTTTATTTGCAGTGATTCGTCAATGTAAAGGCTGCAACGATTATCTCGCATCTTTTGAGTTTTTGACAATTGTAGAATGTCTAAGGCGTCTAGCAACAATTAATTAGGAAAATAAAGATATTGCTGATCATCAGACCATAGTTACACAAAATAGTGATGAGCGTTTGAGAGGACGCGGGGGCCAGTCTAATAATGTGTGGGTTATTTAGGTAAGCAGGAGCTTAAAATACAAATACCTTTCCTTTAATTTACTCATAAATCAAAAAATAATTTTCAAAATAAAACGGTTAAACAATAATTATAACCATTGTTAAATGAGAAAATAATTTCGAAACCAAAATCTTGTAATTTAATTATAACATTTTTATATTTTAAGCAATAATCTTAAGCTAATTTCTATTTTGAGGTTGTGCTGAATATTGGAATGAAAACTATATTTAAATAATGTCTAAAATAATATAAATACTTCTAACGTGGTTATATATTCATGTAAAAATAAAACTTTCAGAAAAGTACAAATATTGTGTGTGCAAATTTCAAAACGGATATTTTAAAAATGTCTTAAGCTCCTATTTTCCTGTATAAGTATTATCATTAACATTTAACATATGGTTTATAAAGTGCAAAAAATTCATAATGATAACCTTAGTAAAGATTGTTAAGATAATGTTGGATTAATTTTTTTTTAAATAATATGTATTATTTCATAATTGTGTAAGATGTTTTAGTGAATTATCAGACATAAAAATTAATGATGGACTATTTGATCAATTTTATTCTTGGTAAAGTGTAAATATCAAATCCCACATATTGTATTCAGTGCTATAGTAAATAGAGACTTGAATAAATATATAACAGTCTAATTAGTTATTAATTTTATGATTTGTTTTTTGTGAAACATTTCGTACAGAAGCTTTAGCAATATTTCTAAAGCTTCTGTATGAATTAATAATTATTTTTTTAATGTATTAAAGTAGAAAATACATAACTATCTAAAACATGAAATTTAATAAAGTTGCATGTAAAAAATATTTTAATTGAAGTTTGTGCATAAGATTTACATATTTTGACAAGAATTTAACAGTTTCTCTACACTTAAATTATTTGAAATAAAACCTATAGTATACAAATGGAGGTTACGTAAATATATTTTTATTCAACTCTACATACAGTAATTTTTCGTCTTTTAATGGTATCGACCATCCCTATTCCCTATATAAATGCATCCAGAGATGTTGTGTAGTTAACTTTAAACAATCTGGGAAAATATGTGCTATGTATCATATATTTAATATATGAATAATAATACGTAAAATTGGTTTGAATTTGACTCTGAAGCAGTACAGAAAAAATTGCTATGCCGTGATGTAGTGTTTTATATAGCTGTCTAAATTACTAGTTTTTAAAATTACAATAGTACTAATAATACAATATTTCTTGATTAATTTTGATTTTTTAACCTATTGTTAATTGTTTTACAACATAGCATATTGACATTGGCCAACAAAAAAATGACATCCTTGCGAATATTGTACAACATCGGTTTACGACATTGATCAACATTAGTCGTACAACATTCATGGGCATTCTTTTACAGTACTTCTCAATTATACATTTTTCCATTCCCTTCGCATAACTTTTTAAATCTGTTCGTTGAGTAGAAAAAAAATTATTTACAAAGGTAATTTTCTTTATATTTATCTAATTAACAAAATTTTTGTTAATTAGATAAATATAAAGAAAATTACCTTTGTAAATAATTTTTTTAATAAAAAATTAATAATTATATTAATAATAATTTTTTTAGTAAATAATTTACAAAAGTAATTTTCTTTATATTTATCTAATTAACAAAAATTTAGTTAATTAGATAAATATAAAGAAAATTACCTTTGTAAATAATTTTTTTTCTACTCAACGAACAGATTAGTTAAAAAGTTATGCGAAGGGAATGAAAAAATGTTTTATTGAGAAGTACTGTGAAAGAACGCCCATGAATGTGGTACGACTAATGTTGATCAATGTCGTAAACCGATGTTGTACAATATCGGCAAGGGTGTCATTTTTATGTCGGCCAATGTCGATATGCGACATTGTACGACGTTGATAAATGTTGGCCAGTGTCGTAAAACGACGTCGTACAATATTTGCTAGGGGTCCATTTTTACGTCGGCCAATATTGACACCAATGTCGGCCAATATATTTTTTTTAATATTGGCCGACGTTGGTGTGCTACCTGGGTATACAGAATTTTTACTGACACAGAGAGAAATTACACCCAGGGGGAAGGCGGGAATTTCTCGAAGGGAGTGAAAGATGCGTTGACAAGGGAGGGGCTTAGAAAAAGTAGTTTAAAAGTGACCAATCGGCTATTTATAGAACGATTAAAATCAGAGATAATCAGGACGAAAACGTCAATCAATGAATTGAACATGGTGATTTGCTGCTCTCGAAATTCTCTGACCCACCCTCTATAACAGTTCCGATATCTTCACCAGATGTCGCCCCCGGACACGTTTAGTTGGCTCCTCGGGGCTATTCCGCCTTAAGGGGGAATATGACAGAGAATCGGCTTCTCAAGCGAACGCTTCTCTCAGTGTTAATCCTATGGGGGAAAAATAAAAAGTCTGCCAGATTTCTCCGGCTGTATTGAGTATTTTTACAAACGGTTTTTTTTTATATGATACATGTAGCTGATTTGCAGGTCCCTATAATCACATTTTTTTTAAAATTGGTTAAAAAATTTTTTTGATTATTAATAAACAGTTTTACAATATTAACTAGATCAAAATTTGAAAAACGGCGATTGTAGGGACGTAAAACTTTAAATTTCCTTCACATTGAAAAAAAAAGTGAAAAATTATTTGCATTTTTCGGGTCGAAATTTGGCAGAGAAATTACAATAATGTCTTATCCAGGCAGTAGTGCCCCCTAGGAGTAGAACTTAAACTCCTCCCCTGGTAACGCCCCTTGTATTTAAATTTGCTGAAACTCCGATAAGATAAGGTACGTGTAGTTCAATTTCAAGAGTCTGCGAATTTTAACTTCTAATCTGTAAACTAAAGTTTCAATTCATTGTTGCTGTGTGTTTTTAGACGCTTATTTCGAAAATGTAAATGGATTTTTTACCACTGCCTTAACCGACTGGGCTGATCTGTTTTCTTTAGTGCAACATGTTCTTATTTTTGCTATTTTTTTAAGCCTTTTTGCTGCCTACTCGGCATAATGGATAGCGCGTCTGAATCCCAACCAGTAGGTCCCGCGTTCGAATCCCGGTTTTCTTGTCAATAAAATGTTATTTGTCGATATGTTGGTCTTCGTCTTTATTTGTGTAAAAAGAAGCACAACCTCTTCGGAGGCTCTAGCAACAACTAATGAGCAATTACAAGGACTTAGCATATTTAACGTGCATTCCCTACGCACGGGGTATTATTCGGAAAAAGAAAAGATCGCCCGTCCCGCCGTTTCCTGGAAAACCAAACGAGGGGGAAAGGGAAGCTGGCCTGCATTCACATCATACGTACTATATGGAAGTTGATGTTATATAAAGTATCTTCAACGTCGTCAACCGCACGTGACCCTAGTTGACGAAACCTTGTATTTGAACCAATCGGATGCAGAAATTACTGCTTTTGTCACAGCAAAGAGATGCTACGTAATTTTAAAGCATGCATAGATTTATACAACTTTGATGAGCAAATATCAATTAGCGCCAAACGCAAGGATGAGTTATGAAGCCCGAATATAGAAAATGCGAACAACCGTTCATTCAACGCTGTCAACCATATGTCCAACTTCGCGAAAATGAGACAAATGTTAAAGATAGAGTTGCGTTGAGGGTTGGAGGTTGAAAGAATGAGAGGCCTTAAAACTTATATAATGGAAATTTCTTACCATGGGAACGGATTCTCCGCGTACTGTGGACACGCGGGCGGCATGACCAAGGCGTCATATGTCCCCTTCCATAGCTCGGGCTGCTCGGTGGGCTTGAACCTGAGATCGCCCACAGGGGGCTTGGCGTACGGGATCCCCAGAAACTCGTAGATGAAGCTTGGAGTGTTTTTATCGAAGTTAGCCGTCAGTAGTAGGGAATTACCCCGGACTTCGCCGACCGGAGTGTTGAGCGTGACGTTGCCCAGCTTGACCAACTCTGCGGCGGACTGATGCACGTATAGAAAGGCGAAGAGAGCATGGAAGAAAACTGCGGCTTTGATCGGGAGAGTCATTCTTCAGGGAAATCTTCAAAAAGAAGGCAAGAGGTAAAAGAAAGAGAAAAAAATGAAGCTAAATCAAGAATTCGAACAGATAATTTGCTTATAGAAACAGCTTTTATCAAGTTATGGCAATTATATTGTTTGTTTATAGAAAACGCTTTATTTAGTTATTTTAAACGCATATGATGTACTTTGTTAAGGAACCTGATCGGTTTTAGTTTCACGATGTTTTATTTATATATAATTTAAAAGTTTTAATTGGCAGTGATTAAGAATCTAAATTTCAAATCATTAAAATTTCATCAAAATATTATCAAAATATGCAATAAAATAAAATTGTGGTTTGCTGCGGGCAAGAAATTGAATTTATTTTATACTACATTTATAAAGACATCGCTTCTCATATTGGCATGGAAAAATAAACAATATTATTTACATATTATACTTATTTATTAACGCAGTCTGACCTGTGTGCAGTATACCATTTTGGCGATGCCCGAACCCGAACCTGGTACATTTCGCATGCAAAGCAAATGCTTTTACCAACTGGGCTAAAAAGATTCTCCCATTTTTAGGAATAGGCATGCATGAATTGGTGTTCAACCCTATGATGTCCGGACGGACATCGCTATTGTCTGTCGACGAAATTATCCATTGAATTAGCTTTAAATTTAACTATTTCTTTAGTTTTTTAAACCAATAAATAATTACATCATAAAATTGTTGCTACATCAAAAATAGCACGATAAGCATTATTTTTGTCTTATAAATCAGTTTGGAATGAAGTCAAAAAATGTAGCAAAATGATATTCGTTAATTGTTCATCCAGTAAAATAATATTTTTTTACTAAAAAAGTAATGAAAAATTAACATTTAATTAAATAAATTTTTTGCATGTAAATCTGGTAATTTTTAAATTCCGTTTCTTCTTTTTTTCCTTTTTTTAGAAATAAATATTTTCAAAATATCAAGTTAACACAGATTTTTATATTGTTATTTATTTAAGAATAAGATCGTTATTTAAAGCGTTGACGACGTTTTCCAAACCCACCAAATGACGCCGGATTTGACGTAAATAATTTTACACAATTATTATTAAAACTGCAAATAAATTAGGAAAATGATAAAGAATAATAATTTAATTTGCAAAAGAAAATTAATAATTATTGTAAATTTTGGCATTAAAAAGTTTAAATTACAACTGGATGCTGTGTTTGGCGATTATTTTTCCAAGTTGTATCGGTAAAAGCGGTTCTTTTGTTGAAAACCTACTAGTTTTTAGATAAGAATTTCAGTAAGTATTTAAGGAAAGAAGAAAGTGTGGCTTTTTTAATTCTTTCAGAAATTTTTGTTAATAATCAAAATAAAGTATAAAGCTTAAAACTTTTACTTTCAGCGATTTTCAAGCGTAAATTTCAATAGCGATAAAAGGATTTTACATTTACAAAAAAAAATCTGATGTATGAACTTTTAGAAGTGCTTTCCTTCACAACTAATGTTTGCGGTGTATCTGAAAAATTATTTCTTATAATGGAGATAAGTAAAAACTTAAGCTTATAAAATTTCACTTTCTAATAATTAAGATTTTAGTAAAAATTCTTATAAAAGTTTTACATCTACAAAAATAAAAACCGATTTAATGAGCTTTAATCATAGCTTACCTTTAGGGCTAGTGTCTGTCGAACTGGGTATTAACTGTTTTGGCTATTTTTTTTACAATCAAAGTAAAATATTAAGCTAAACACTGCAGTGTTATATTGCTGGGTACCCGAGCCGTGTCCCGAGCTTCAATTTGGATTTGACCTTGGATTTCTCAAGGATTTCCAAATGCTTTTTAAGGAGAAATTGGCGAGAAATTGGCGAGTGATACCATATCGCGTTCGATTTTATTCATCGGCCGTATCCCATAGAAAATTTAGGAAAATCTTTTTTTTCAGTTTGTAACTGTTTGTAATGTTTTTAACGGGCGTAACTGTTTTTTAACGGGACATGACTGTTTCTTAATGGGATATGACTGGAATCTCTGCTGCCGGTTCCTGCCCATTATTTTACAGGGAAATTTTTTTTAAAGTGTGTAGGAGAGTGTTTTTTCTTGATTGTTTTTGTTTTCAGGGACTATTCTTTTCCGTAGTTATATTTTTAACTTTTAATGTCGGAGTATTACTGAATAAAATTAGGTCAAGTAAAAAAGTGTTTATAGTATTGTCTGTCAAAAATTTCGAAATTATTAGTATTAAAAATAACTGATTAAGCTATCCACTCCCACCAGGTTTTAGTATTTTAATGAAAAATCTGGTTTAAAAATTAAATTTATTGATTACGGGTGAGATTATAAGAGATCTAATACTTTTATTAACATAGAAGCATTTTATTATCAACATATTTTACAGTGTTAAATTTTGAATTTCATTTATATATAATTTAAAAGTTTTGATTGGCAGTGATTAAGAATCTAAATTTCAAAACATTAAAATTTCTTCAAAATATTATCTATATATGCAATAAAATAAAAAAAGTAAAAATAAGTTTGTAGTTTGCTGTGGACAAGAAATTGAATTTATTTCATATTACACAAATAAAGACAACGTTTCTCATATTGATATGTAAAAATAAACTATATTATTTAGATGTTATACTAATTTATTATTTGTTATATTAATTTATTTTTATTAAAGCAGTCAGACCTGGTGTGCGGTATACCAATCAGGGCCTTATCTACTATGAGTCCGGTTAGGCCCAGGAGACCTACCACTTACTGGTCGGAAAGTTACCGCAGCGAGTAGTTTTCACTGGCGATAAGTTCCCATTCCGACCGTCAGTTCCGACAACCGGTTTAGGTATCACCACGAGCGCATTTTTCCCCGATGTCGGAAGTCGCTTCCGATGGTGGTATGTTAAGTAACTCAGGTGAGGGCGTGGTTAGTGGTTAAAGTGGTTTGACCAATAGGAGTGTTGAATTGGCGACGAACCCGTTTAGTTTTTCCGAAAGGGATTAGCTACTAGCTAGTTTAAAAGGTTTTGTTGTCATGTTTTGTTACTTTTCGAGTTTTTTTTTTTATTCCATCAACTTTAAATATCAAAACTAGTGCAAATGAATTTTTGCAAAATAAAATAAAAATTAAACTGCTATACTTAATATCATTCATGCTCTATTGCAGATCGAAAGCATTTAATTTGCTTATGTCTTAATGTATTTGTATGGCAAGCAGTAGGCATTTGTATGGCATTGCAGTGAAATAAAATTAGATCCAACTTATCTTAATCTATTTTATTTTACAATCCAATGCAAACGTTATAAGTTTTAAACAAATGTTACTGTATTCCGATTTTTTTCATCTACTTATTAAATACTGAATAATATTTATAATTATATTATAATACTTATATTATTTTAATTTCGATACAAAAGTTGTATTTAATAATACAACTTTTGTATTATTCTTTTTGTAAATTAACAAAAAGACCATTAAATGAAGACTTAGCAAAATAAAATTTAATTTATAGTATAAATCATAGTCATTTTTAATTTGTACTTTCAAATTCAAATAATAAAAAGATAGCAATTATTTATTTTGGATGTTTACCAATAGAATTTTAACATGTAATTACTCTTTTCCGATTTTCCCCCCAACTAATTAAATACCGAATAAAAAATATTTAAACTATTAACATATTTTAATTTCGATACAAAAGTTGTATTTTTATTCAACTTTTTGTTAATTTGCGTTAAAGACATAGCCAAATTTTAATTTATAGTATAAAGCACATTCACTTTTAATTTGTACTTTCATATTCAAATAAAAAATATGGCAACTATTTATATAGGATGTTCACTAATAAAATATATTTAAAAAAAAAGGTATTAGCAAAACTAGTTATGGGCATGCTTACTTTTTGGTAATGCAGAAGAAGCTTAAGATTTCAATACATAACATCAATATTGAACATAATCTTCAAAATAAAATACATACAATTGCTAACTTTATGGACTTTATTTATATGTAACAAAATTTCAAGTAAAATAGAAAAATCAACTGATAATGAATAATGAAAAGGACAATTTTGAGCAAGAAAATGGTACAAAGTAATTTAACTTGAGTAATTAGCCTAAAATGAAATACACACACACATATATATATTCCATTTCTAATATGAAAACATCTCGTTTTTAGTTTAATAAATACTAATTTTTAACAAACAATGGCTAAGGATTAATATCGCACGCCGCCTACATGAATAGCTCAATGCCCACTGTCCCCAACTTGCAAACAAACTTAACTTTCAATTCCGACGTCGAAAACGGGTTTCCACCAGCCTATGACCCGGTGGAAAGTTTCCGACGAAAGAAAGTGAGAAAAACAAGTATGTGGTAGCTCCCTGCTTATCCGTGGCGAGATGTGACGTCACAAACAGGTCATAGGGAAGAAACGCCCAGAATTGCCGACGCGTAATCCTTTCCGACCAGTACGTGGTACTGCTCCAGGTCTAGGGCTCCCAAAGTATTAGTTTCGATTATGCTAAATACTGCTGATTACCATAATTTCCGTAACTTTTTCAAATTTTCAAGCCCACACTTTGTTTTTAGATAAACTTTGACTCAGACATTGACCTAAAGTGATTGGTTTGATCGATATTATAAGGGAGCCGATAAAATATTAGCAAAATATATGATACATTGGCCAACTAGCATAATCATTACGGGGAATCATGAACAACATTTTTTGTAAAGATGCCGCCAAAATTTTCTGTGCTTATATTATTCTGAATTTTCCAAGATCAGGCCCATGGACGAGTGGTAAATAATTTTTATGTGATGCATGTGTTTTTAAAATCCCCCCCCCCCCTTTACAAAAATTACGCCCAGCAACTTCAAATATTTGACTTAATCCTAAATAATGAAACCATTCCAATTAAAAATATATCAATCATTCAACATATTGCGTTCAGGTTGTATAAAATTGTTTATTTTAGTCTGAAAATATTTTGCATTTTCTTATTTATTAAATAATATTATCAGAACTTCATTTAAATTCCAACCGAAGTAAAAGTCTAATATTGCAATTGCTTTGTTTGCTTTGCTTTAATATTAACCTAGCAACTACTAACTGATACTGTAACAAATGAGCTTTTATTGTTTTCTGTAATATGCATTAATAGTTTTGTTGAGTGAAAAAAATGAATTAAAATAAACATAGGCACACTCATCAGAATTAACTTTTCTTTTCTTTTTTTTTCTCTTTCAGAAGAGTAAGAAATATTAGTTTTAAACAATTTCAGTAAATGTTATTTGATTTTTTTTCTTCTTTTAAAAGCATTCTAAGAAATGTTCAGTTACTTTTTTTAAAAAAAATATTAAAAAGGGGGAAATTTGTCAAACCCGAAATTGTGCCTCTACTTAATTTTCGCCTGATGCGGCCGCTTCTTTGCATCATAGCACCACAAGGCCCTGATCAGGAGCTGATACAAAATACCTTCTCGAACTGAGCAAACCTATGGAAGGGTAGCTACATTTTGTTATTTTGCAGAATAAGGTGGCAGAAATTGGTGTCCAACACCAATTCCGCGCCAATTTGGACTTGTAAAATAGACTGGCAAATGCTTTTACCAACTAGGCTCCCAAGATACTCTCATTTTGAGGAATAGTAGGGCAGGAATTTGTGTTGAACCCTAGGATGTGGTGTTGTGTGCCGACGAAATTACCCATTGATTTAGCATTAAGAAATTTAACTAATTTTTAGTTATTTAAACCAATAAATAATTAAATCATGAATTGTTGCCACATCAAAAATAGCATGATATGCATTATTATTTATTTAAAATTAATATTTGAAGCAAAATTTATTTTTGTCATAAAAATCAGTTTGGAATAAGGTAAAAAATGTAGCACAATGAGATTCTTTAATTGTTCATTTTTTTTAAAAAAGGCGTTAAGACAATACATTTTTTGCACATAAATCTGGTTATTTTTAATTTGCATTTCTTCTTTTTCGTTCTTTTTTTAGAAATGAATATTTCGAAAATATCAAGTTAATACAGATTTTTATGTTAATACTTATTAAAGAATAAGTGGATCGAGTAATTTAGAGGGATGACGACATTTTCCAAACCCACCAAATGTCGCCGGAACGGATGTTAGGATTTGACGCAAGCAATTTTACACAATTATTATTAAAACTGCAAATAAATTAGGCAAATGATAAATAATATTAATTTAATTTTTAAGAGAAAATTATGAAAAATAGTTAATTTTGGCATTAAATTACAACTAGATGCTGTGTTTGGCGATTCTTTTCCTAAGGTGTATCAATAATGTGTAAAAGCGGTTCATTGTGACACTTACTAACTGCAAACCTACTTGTTTTTAGATAAGAATTTCAGTAAGTATATTAAGAAAACAATAAAGTGTACTTTTTTACTTCTTTCAGAAATATTCGTTAATAATCAAAATAAAGTATTAAGCTTAAAACTTTTACTTTCAGCGATTTTCAAGCGTAAATTTTAATAACGATAAAAGGATTTTACATTTACAAAAAGAAAATCGTCTGTATGAACTTTTAGAAGTGCTTTTCTTCAGACCTGTTGCTTGATGTACCTGAAAAATTATTGCTTATAATAAAAATAAGTAAAAATTTAAGCTTAAAATTTTATTTTCTAACAATTATTTATAATTTTAGTATTAATTCACATAAAAGGTTTGCATCTACAAAAATGAACAAGTAGGTTTGTTACAGAATCTGTCACTTAAACCGCTTCCACACAACATTTGTGCTCAACAGGAAACAAACTATTTATATATGCCTCAGAAAGAAATTCGCCAAACAGAGCCTTTAGCTAGTTGTAATTAAACATTTAAACGATAAATTAATTATTTTCATTAATCTTCTTTCTCAGATTTAATAATTAGACTTTATCGTTTGCTTAATTTGTTTGAAGTTAGAAGAATGATAATGTAATCTTTTTTAATAAATATCTTTGTGTCATCACAATTTGCCATTTACATTTCTTTCGAAAATTCAGTCATTTATCGTTTGTTAAATTAATTTACAGTTCGAAAAATATACAGTGCAATTGATGCTTTAAAAATAAAAGCGAAACTTTGCATATTTTTTATGCCAAGTTAGAATTCTCTATGCATCTTTCTTCATACTGTAATGTAGTAGCGTAATCAGGAGATTACCAATAACCAAACACAACAACCACCAACGATGACAAGTCGATTAACGAGTCGATGTACCAAGCATTAACGTTTCATTTTTATTAGAAAACAATTTAGATTTAAAACCATTTAAACAGGTTCCTTCTTAATCAAACTCACGTCCATTTCGGACAAGCTCTCTATTCGTCCACACCACCAGTTCCAAAAAAAAATTCTGTTGTCGTTCCGTTTCGGCGGGGAACTTCTGGAGTGGCCGCTAGAGGGCCACGGATCAGGTACGTTACAGGACTCCTCCTCCCCTGGGGAAACTTTCGAAGAATGAGAAAGTTTATGATTAGTGTTCATACATGAGTTATGTAATTGTTCCAGGAACCTAGGCAAGTGCCAAACAAAAATTATCAATCCCCAGTGTCGAAAAAAAACTAAATTTAAAATAAACACATGAAAAGCAATAAATGTAAGTATGAATAGAAATAAATGCAAAAAGCATTAAATTGGGCACATACATACAATTTTTTTTTTTTTTAGAGAGTGTGGATTCGGCTCAATCCATCTGCATTTTGGTGCAGTTTTCCCTTTCGATGAATAACTTCAAAATTAAAAGGTTGCAATATTAGTGACCATCGCATTAAACGTGCGTTAGAACTCGCGTGAGTATTCAGCCACACTAAAGGATTATGATCAGTCACAATTTGAAAGAAATTCCCATCGAGATAACACTTAAGTTTTGAAACTGCAAAGATGATGGCGGCACACTCTTTCTCACTGACACTATATCGTTTTTCAACACTAGTAAATTTCTTGCTTAGGTATATAATAGGGTGTTTTTCAGTTTCATTGTCTGCCAACTGGGACAAAACTACTCCCATTCCTTGATCTGACGCATCAGTTTCAACTATGAACGGTTTTTGGTAGTCTGGTGAGTACAGCACAGGATAGTTACAAAGACAGTTCTTTAGCTCGTCAAATGCTTCCTCACATTCTTTAGTCCACGTAATAGGACCTTTTCTAGCTTTCCCTTTTAAAGAATCAGTTAAAGGGGCAGAAATCGACGAAAACATTGGAATGTATCGGCTATAGTAACCGGCTAACCCTAAAAAGGCACGAACTTCAGTTTTACTTTTAGGTGGGCTAAAGTTCTTGATCGCCTCAATTTTTAGTTCGGCTGGCTTCCTAAGACCTTGTCCAACAATATGTCCAAGATACTGCACTCGCGCTTGAGCAAATTTACATTTTGAAGGCTTGATGGTTAGACCCACTTTTTCTATTCTTTTTAGCACTATATCGACTTGTTTTAGATGTTCAGCGAAACTGTTCGAAAAAATCGCTATGTCATCGAGGTATGGAACTGCGTACTCTTCGCATCCCTCTAGAAGTTGATATACCATCTTACTAAATTCGTAAGGAGCATTCTTTAGACCAAATGGCATCCTTAAGGGTTTATATGTGCCAAAGTTAGTCACAAATGCTGCCAGTCTTTGGGCTCGCTCAGTGAGGGGGATTTGCCAATAGCCTTTAGACAAATCTAGAACTGTTATGTACTGAGCAGAAGACACTATTTCAATTCTTTCTTCTATATTTGGAAGGGGAAAGAACTTTGTTTTTGTGATCTTGTTCAAGTTTCTATAGTCAATGCAAGGTCTCGGATCCTTACCAGGAGCTTCTACAAGAATCATTGGCGAAGTACAGTCTGAAAAACCAATTTCTATGATTTTCAGATCTAGCATCTTCTGTATTTCGGTTTTCAGAATTGCATTTTGTCTTGGCGATGTTCGATAAGGCTTTGAAAGGATGGACTGTTCTTCGCTAAGTTCAATGTCATGAATGACGAGTTCGGTTTTTCCTGGGACATTTGAAAAGCACTTCATAAATTTCCAAACTAGTTTCTTCATTTGAGCGATTTGGTCTTCATTCATATTTGAACTCTCGCCATAATCTTGAAACATCTCTTCAAGGTCCAATATATTCGGGTCAGAGTCCACACAAGGTATTTCCATTTGTTCCTCATCATGTTCTCCTTCTAGATCACTTATCAAATAATTCACTTCTTCTGGTCGTTTATAGTATGGCTTCAGCATATTCACATGGTACACCTTTGAAGTGGCTTTTTCACCAGGCAACTGCACAACGTAATTGGTTTCAGAGAGTTTTCTTAGGATTGTTCCAGGACCTGTCCAATGTGGGCTTAACTTGTTGCTTTTAAATGTAGCAAAAATCAGTACTAGGTCTCCTATTCGAAATTCTCTTTTTACTGCCCTCTTGTCGTACCAAGTCTTATTCTTTTGCTGGCATTCTTCCATCTTTGATATTGCTAGTTCTTGACAGCGCTTCATTCGATTAATCAAAGAGAAGACATATTCAGTCACTGGCTCACCTTCCGTTTCTTCCACGTCCAACCATTTTTCATACAGCAGAGTGAGAGACGTTCGAAGATTCTTGCCATGCACCAGTTCAGCAGGAGTAAATCCAGTGCTTTCATGGGTAACAGTTCTTAGGGCAAACAGAGCTTGATATATTGCTTGCTCCCAATCACTCCCAGACTCCAAGCACAACACCTTTAAGACTCTTTTAACTGTTCGATGAAATCTTTCAATTGGATTACTTTGTGGATGATAGACAGAACTGTGAACTACTTTTATTCCGAATTTCTCGAGAAAAGTTGTACTGAGTGCGCTGGTAAAAGAACTTCCTTGATCTAACTGCAAAACCTTTGGAAATCCCATCCTACTAAAGATTTGCAATAAGGCGTCAACAACAGTCACAGATGTTATATCTTCTACTGGGACGGCATCAGGATATTTGGATGATAGGCACATCGCAGTCAACAGATATCTTTTTCCACTTGGAGTGACTGGCAAAGGTCCACAAGCATCGACATTTATCTTGGAAAAGACTTCTTGAATCACTGGAACTATCTTCATAGGAGCCTTCTTTTTGTCAAAAGGTTTTCCAACGCGTTGACATCTGTCACAGCTTCGAACGTAGTCTTCGATTTCTTTATAACACTGGGGCCAAAAGAAGTGTCTGGAAAAGATGTCTTTCGTTTTTGTCACTCCTAAATGTCCCGATGTCCCCTCATGACAAAAGGCTTTCAAGTCATTTCGATACTTTTTAGGCACAACCAGTAGCAGTCTCTCCACTCCTGTCTTGTCCATCTTTCTCTTCACGAGTATTCCATTTTCTAGCTTTACCAATCCACCAACAGGTTCACCTGCATTTTCTTGCACTTTTTCCAAAAGCGATTTCAGCTCAGGGCATTCTTTTTGTTGATCTAAGAAAGTTTTGGAATCTACTTTCAACAACGCCAAGCCCTCATAGTTATCTTCTTTAGGTGGAAATGAAAACAGATCATCCTCATCAATTGTTATTTCGTCATTCTCGTTTTCCTCTTCGTCCACGACTTTTTTCAATTATGTCTCCGACAGCTTGCTCTTGTTCTGCTTTACGTTTTTGAGCTCTTGTTTCTATAGCGTTAATCTGGTGAGGAACATCTTCATTCTTCATTGTCTCCAACAAGGCTGCTGTTTGGTTCCCAAGCAGATACCTTCCTTTATCTAACTGGCATGGAACGACAGCTGCTTTAGTTATGACGTGTCCAAACTCTCCCTTCAGCTCCACTTCTGCCAACGGTAAGCAAACTGGAAATTCGTCCAATGGTTGTTACACCCAAATGTTCTCTCCGGTTAACATTTCAGGAGTGATGCGGTTGCGGCACACAACATCGATGCTGGTTCCAGTATCTCGCAAAATAGGCATAGTGAATCCATTGACTTCAGCCATGAAGGTATATGGTGACATAACATCTTCGTCTCCTTTCTTTATAAGACGGTTGATGTCTGAAGTTCCTGCAGGTTTCTTCATCAAGGGACAGTCAGGCCTTAGATGTTCAGTAGAATTACAACGAAAACACCGTGGTTTCCTGCGTTTTTCAAAAGCTTCATTATTTTTACTTCTTTCATTTTCACTCTTCTCAACCCTTGGTTCGTTTAGAGGGGCCTTTGTTTCAGATTGATTTTTACCTCTCCACGGTTTGAAAGATTTTTCTTTTGATGGGAATGTCTTCTTCTTCATGAGCAGCCTTACGTTTCCGTATTCATCCAGTTTTTCTGCGTCTCTTTCTGGATTTTTCATCTGGGTCCACTCATCGATGAAATGATTTTTAATTTCCAAACTGGTCTTCCGCTTCAATTGTTCAGACAAAATCAAATTGCACAAATCTTCAAAGGTGCTCACTTCTAACCCTCTTATCCATTCATAGAAATAATTTTTCAACTCGAACAAAAAGTCTTTCCAAGTTCCCTCCGGTCCTTTATTGTGATTATAAAAAAGTTGACGGAACTTTTCTGGGCTTAGTTTGAATCTGTTCAGAAGTACCTTCTTAACAGCCTCGTAATCTTCGTATGTTTCTTCCGGTTCTCGAGCGATGAGTTGGGCCATTTCCATTGGCAAGAGTCCCGTTAGATGAGACACCCATTGCTCTTCTGGAAGTCCTATTCTCTTTGCTGTTCTTTCGAAAAGGACTAAGTACAAGCTGATATCAGATTTGGAGTCATATTTCGTCATCAGATGGTGTATATCTTCTCTATGTCTTGGAGCCTCGCTTGTTCCATTTTTCTCCAATCTTAATTTTTCGAGAAGAAATTTGTTTTCCGACTCCTGTTTTTCTAGAAACAATCGATGCTCTTCTAGTTGTCTCGCTCTGAGCCTTTCATCTTCTTCTTGTGCTTGTCTTCTGGTCCTTTCGTCTGCTTCCTTCGTCAATCTTTCCTCAACAGCAGTTTGAAGAAACGACTCAACGAAGTCTAGTTCATAATGTTCACTACCTTTAATGGCTTCTTTCAAGGTTAAAACTGTCGCATTTGCATCTATTTCAATGTTCATCTCAGTGGCTAAGTTTAATAAGTCCACTTTTCGACACTTTCCCCAAATTGCCATATTTATAAACAAATAATTAACTACTTTTACCTATCAATATATTAAAAGCCTATTTAAATATTTGAGACAAATCCACACTCTCGTAATGAACTTCATATAATATAACTTTTTTTTTATAATATATCTTAATTCACAAATAAAAGTATAATTTTCTTAAACATAAACCTTTATAAATTATTCAATATCTTTTTTTTAAAGACAAATAACAAGGTTTAATTTTATTTAATACAAGCAATTTAATAAAACCTATTACACTATAAATTCGAAAAAATGTTTCGATTACATAAATACACACTCAGGAATAAAGCAAAAATAAATAAATTTATTTGCGTTAAATTTATTCTAAGAATATGTTCAATTTTATATTTTTAATGCAAGAATATAAAAATCGCTTTTAACAACATCCCTCCTTATGCATTCAATATTCAATAAACGATAAATAAAATGAATACACGAAATTATTTTCCAATAAAATACAAATAGAATATTTGTAAGCACACCAACAGATGTCTTTCTTCTTACTTAAGAAAAACAGCATCAAAAACAAATACCATCTTTATTTTAACCACAGGAAATAATAAATTCGAAATACGAACACCTGTCAACAACCTAACAAAAAAACATTTGTAGCTTCGATATTTTTTTTTTAGTCAAACGGGAAGCTTTACTGTCCGCCATTTTTGTCCAGCGAACATATTTTTTTCAAAACCAAAACTTGATTAACTCAAGTTTTTTTTTTTAAACAGTATAATTAGTTTATACTCAAAAATATTTTAATAAGCACAAATATTTTAATGAACACAGGTATTTTTTCCCACGAATTTTGACAGTGTTGTCATTCAAAAAAAAAATCATTCTTGAATACACTAAAATTCTTAATTATTTTTTATACGCTATCAAAACTTGATAAACACAATAATTTTTCAACAGTATGATTGAAATATATATACCTTTTAAATGTATACAAAAATATCTTTCCAAGAATTTTAATGACAGTGCGCTCATTCAAAACGACTTTGAATACACAAAATTCTTAATTTTTTTTTTCTTTTTCGATATCAAAATACATACTTCGCAACAAAAATAACTATTACGCTCAAAGTAACTGAATTTCAACAATTAGCTAAACTTAATGCTTAATATTAATAAATATTTTCCAAGCAAAAAAAAGTATTTTAGCATTCCCAATTGTATCCAGAAATTTTTGTCACCAAAAATGGCGTCTTCCAATAGAATTTTTACCACTTTACGAAATATTGATATCATACATAATTGTTTTAGAATAATTAATACAAAACTTTCTGTTTATCATATCAAAAACAACTCAAAACTCAATTTCCAAGAGATTAATTGCACCTTATTAAGTTTTTTTTTACGAGTTAAACGGTTTTTTTTTGTTAAAACCAAAACTAATTTCATAAACAGAGTTTTGTATTGACATTTCAATTACCACTATTTTTTCGACACTGGTGAACGACAAAATTTGTATAGAGGCACTTACCCGGAATGACGAATTGATGTTGAAATCCCACCGCTGCCACCAAAAATCATCTCCTGTAATGTAGTAGCGTGATCAGGAGATTACCAATACCCAAACACAACAACCACCAACGATGACAAGTCGATTAACGAGTCGATGTACCAAGCATTAACGTTTCATTTTTATTAGAAAACAATTTAGATTTAAAACCATTTAAACAGATTCCTTCTTAATCAACCTCACGTACATTTCGGACAAGCTCTCTATTCGTCCACACCACCAGTTCCAAAAAAAATTCTGTTGTCGTGTCGTTCCGTTTCGGCGGGGAACTTCTGGAGTGGCCGCTAGAGGGCCACGGATCAGGTACGTTACAATACATATATAACAAACCATCAAAAGAACTATATTGTGATATTATAACAATCCAAACTGAATTATATCGCATAAGTAAATATTCTTTCAAAAATGTTTATTTTTATTTTAAATAAAGTTTCTCGTACGTTTAACGAAATGGCAACAGTGAAAATATTGAATAAAAATGGAATTTGCATGTTATTTCAATGTAGATAAAAATTTTAGTTATTTAAATTTTAAATAAACTTCTAATTTAAATTTTTTAATGAAATTTGGAATGTAGCCTAATCTGATTTTTTGCTTCAAAATGACGTATTCCACTTGTCTGTGGGACTTTTGGTTCTTTATGTGAAAGTGGGTGACAGACAGACAGACAGACGGACGGACTGAACGATTATAATATCTTCCACTTTTTACGTTATAAACGTAGTGTGAAAGCTAAAATCGATTGAATGCTTAGTTTAGTTTGAATTATCGTCGCACTAGAGCTACACGAGGGCTATTGGCGAAGGGCGTCGTATTTTAGAACCAAAGTCAAGTGACGAGCCGACACCTGTAAAATCGATTGAATGAGCTTTAATCAGAGCTTACCTTTAGGTCTAGTGTCTGTCGAACTTGGTTTGAACTGTTTGGGCTATTGTTTTACAATCAAAGTAAAATATCAAGCTTAAGATTTCTATATCATTATTGTTAGTTAGGTTCAATTATTAATTCGCATAAAAAATAATGATCGATCTATACGTATGATCTATCTATCGCCCATAATAGTTTTTACTTTGCCAAGTCATTATTACAAACGTGCATTTTATTTAGGAATCAAAATTATTATAAGAAAAATTTACTTTGTAATTCAACATAATAGGGTGATTATAATTAAAGTTACGATTTCAAAAATCGATAAATTTAAAACTACTCGTCAGAATGACCTGATATTTTAGCAGAACAATCGTGAGGCAATGGAATTTTGTTTGGCGAAGGAAAAAAAATATTTCCAAAATCTGATTATAGATGGCAGTGTAAGGGTTTGCATTATCTGGAGATGCAAATTACTAATTTGTGACATGCGCACTGACCATCTAGTCGACTTGAAGGCAAGCATCACATACCACATCCATTGCATTAGTACAGCAGATACCCTCCGATCTGTGAATTTGTGATGGAGCAGAGCATGCCGTCTTCCAATTAGTAGCGGAACAAGGCGGAGGTCATATCGAACAACTTATGCCTTAATCATAAGTAAGATGTTGGTTCTATGAAGCACTTTTTTTTTGGCATTATCACTGTTGTCGCTGTAAACACGTATTCTTGTTTTTTTGCAAATAAATGAACTCTTTTGTTTTCAGTTGGCTAACAACATTCCTATGTTTACTTTAACGAATCAATTTTCTGACATTACCTTTACAGCGCCATCTATCGGCAGATTTTGTAGCTATTTTATTTCCTTCGCCAAACAAAATTCCATTGCCTCACGATTGTTCAGCTAAAATATCAGGTCATTCTGACGAGTAGTTTTAAAATTATCGATTGTTGAAATCGTAACTTTAATTATAATCACCCGTGCTTAAATTATTGTTTAGGAACCAATTTCGAATTTTAAAATGAATCTGAATTAGAAATTGATCTAATTGTTAAGGTCTTCATATGAAGAAAAGAATGAATATAGTAATACAGTATCGTCTGCAAAGCTAATAATTTTTCCATTTGTATCCAAATTACATAAATTGTTTATAAAAATAAGAAATAACTGAGGGCCTAACTGAGAACCCTGGAAAACTCCTTTATTATAGGGAGCTTATCGCCCAAAACACTATTTACTCTTACATATTAAAAACGATTGGCAAAAAAGGACCTGAGAAATTTCCACGAAAACCAATTGAATTTAATTTAAACAATAACAGTTCCTGATTTACAGTATCAAAAGCTTTTGAATTTTCCAAACAAATTCCAATCGTAATCTTGTTAGCATTAATACTACTATTGTATACAAATTTTTTTAAATTTAGCAAGTCTGATTCGGTGCTTGAACCAGGGAGAAAACGGAATTGATTTTTTGAAAAGAAGTTTATACTGTTTGAGAAAAACAACATTTTTTCATAGATTACTTTCTCAAAAACTTAAGATAAAATTGGTAAAATCGAAATGGGTCTGTAATTGGTAAAATTGTTTGGGTCTCCCTGCTTAAACACAGGAACACTAATTCAATATTTAAAATGTCAGCGAATAGATACCAGTGTTAATTAAGTTATTGAAGATGTCTGTATAAGTTTATAAATGGCCAGTACTTAATAAAATTCTGAGTAGAGAAACATTTACGCCGTCAATGCCACAACTCTTATTAGAGTTTAATATCATAATGGCATC
>JAFNEN010001025.1:0-87500 GCA_019343175.1 Oedothorax gibbosus | reverse complement strand
TCTCTATCTCTATCTCTATCTCTATCTCTATCTCTATCTCTATCTCTATCTCTATCTCTATCTCTATCTCTATCTCTATCTCTATCTCTATCTCTATCTATCTCTCTATCTCTATCTCTATCTCTATCTCTATCTATCTCTATCTATCTCTATCTATCTCTATCTATCTCTATCTATCTCTATCTATCTCTATCTATCTCTATCTATCTCTATCTATCTCTATCTATCTCTATCTATCTCTATCTATATCTATCTATCTCTATCTATATCTCTATCTATATCTATCTATCTCTATCTACTATCTCTATCTATATCTATATCTCTATTCATCTATATCTATTATCTACTATTCTTATCTATTCTCTATCTCTATCTATACTATATCTATCTCTATCTCTATCTATATCTATCTATATCTATCTATTCTAATCTATCTATATCTATCTATATCTATCTATATCTAATATCTATATCTATCTATATCTATCTATATCTATCTATCTCTATCTATATCTTATCTTATCTATCTATCTATCTCTATCTATCTCTATCTATCTCTATCTATCTCTATCTATCTCTATCTATCTCTATCTATCTCTATCTATCTCTATCTATCTCTATCTATCTCATATCTATCTCATATCTATCTATATCTATCTATATCTATCTATATCTATCTATCTTATCTATTCTATACTCTATCTCTATCTATATCTCTCTACTATCTATATCTATCTATCTCTATCTCTCTATATCTATATCTATCTATCTCTATCTCTCTATATCTCTCTATATCTATCTATCTCTATCCCCTATATCTCTCTATATCTATCTATCTCTATCTCTCTATATCTCTCTATATTCTATCTATACTCTATTCTCTATATATCTCTCTATATCTATCTATCTCTATCTCTCTATATCTCTCTATATATCTCTATATCTCTCTATATCTCTCTATATCTCTCTATATCTCTCTATATCTCTCTATATATCTCTATATATATCTCTCTATATCTCTCTATATATCTATATCTATATCTCTCTATATCTCTCTATATATCTATATCTATATATATTATATATATCTATATTATATATATCTATATCTATATCTATATATCTATATCTATATATCTATATCTATATATATTATATCTATATCTATATATCTATATATATAGTGCAAAACAAAAGAAACAGAAAGGTGAATAACACAAAGAAGCAAACTATTGAAGGAATAGTTAATCATTATGGGGCACTGGAGCTGCCTAAACTAATGATAAACAAAAATAAGCAAACAAAACACAAAAAAATTAATATATGAAGATGAAAATGGTGGATTGTTATACGTTATCAAGAGGCAAATAACACAAAAAGTTAAGAAATCATCCCAATTGCCCCGAAACAGTATTGGAAAAAAGGTTCTTCACCATTCTTAATCAACTCCACAGAATAAATTCCATCTGCAACAATAATAATCATGTTATTTCTCATTTAAAAGACTTCTACATTTCTTTAATTAACAACAACTACCCTCCTGTTTTCATTCGAAAACATTTACCTTCACCAAAGACGTCACCACTTTAAACCTTATATCCATGTCTTTTTTTATCTGTAACCGTCACTGTTTTTTCACTTTTTAGTTCGCATTCTAACGGTATTGTTTGTTTGGCTGTCAACTTTTCATCATATGGTTTGTTTTATTTTCATTATTTCTTATTTTTCGATTGTTTTTTCATATATTTTTCTTTTTTTGTCTTTTTTCCTTTTTTCCAACACTGTTTCGGGGCGATTGGGATGATTTCTTGACTTTATGTCCATCCCAAATAGAAAAACAGTGTTTATCCTTTTAATGGTGCTTTTGTTATTTGCCTCTTGATAACGTATAACAATCCACCATTTTCATCTTCATATATTAATTTTTTTGTGTTATATATATGTATGTATGTATGTGTGTGTGCGTGTGTGTGTATGTATGTATATGTATATGTACATAATTTCGATGTCGAGGAATTATGTACAATAACTCTACCATTACTACTTCCATCTGCAACAAGCGTAATGATTTCAATTTTAAAGTCATCAAATTCATTCCCTGGTCCTGCAATCTCTCCATTAAAGTTTATCGCAACACCATTCTCAATCAGTTCCACAGAAAAAATTCCATCTGCAACAATAATAATCATGTTATTTCTCATTTTTAAGACTTTAAAAATCTATAATAAACAACAACTACCCTCCAAACTTTATTCGAAAATATAACCACCTTAAACCTCCGACCATGGGCGGAGCAATCAGACAAGACAAAATACAACGTATGAATTTTCTTTTCATCTCATTGCTCCACGCGTTTTATATCTCCGCCCATATTCGTGGCTTCTGTGCAAGGAAACTATGAGTGTAACTATAATACCAGTTAATTTATGGACTGTGTAAAGTGACAAAGTCATGACCAAATATCGACGTTTTCCATAATTTTATAATAGAAAGGTGATGGACTAGTAAAAAGAGCGCTGTCCGTTTGTACTATAGCCTGTGGTTGTGAGTCCTACTTTTTGTCAGGAATTAAGCAGCCATTCGTAATTTAAAGTATTTTCATCTTGTAAACAAGGTCTCTACATATGTTATGGGCCCGAGTACACTGGGCCAGACGTGCTCGTTAAATATGTGGATTCCAAAGTCCCGACGGCGTTAGCGTACGATGTTGCTCGAAGTTCGGTCGGGTGCCCGCTCAGGTGTCAACCTCGTCACTTGACCAGGGTTCTAAATTATTAGGCGTTATTGGTTGTGTTTAAGCTCCTAAAGGAGGCTAGCAATAGGAAGCCGAAAATGATTACATTATATGGGTTACTATTTTTCGTATATTTCCCCTTCAGAGACATGTCTAAATTGTGGAGGTGGTGATAGATGACAGTATCTGTCTTGTATGTGTATGTCGTGTCCGTCCATCTTGACGAAGGTTTATAAGCGGGTCTTTGTGACCAAGCACACAAGCCTGAAAATATATGTCTACCAACCAACCAACTATTTTACGTATGGTGTAGTGTTAGTAGTCAAATCTGATTAATCACTTGCATAAAATGTAGGAGGTTTATACTTTTAACTTTTGTGATTGGTTTTGTCAGACTACTTCAACCACATCAATGTTTAACGCTTTCAGTCCCAATGACAATTTGGCATCATCATGTTAGAAATTTTTTTCTGATAGCCTACAGCCATTTATGATATCAAAAAGCAAATCATTTGTTTCTTCAGACTTTTTATCTATTCGAAAATATTTTTCAATAATCCCAATAGATGTCATCCCTATTATTTTTTTTAAAATTATGATCCGAAACATGATGATGCCAAATCCAAATGGCATCACTGGGACTGAAAGGGTTAAGTAGTAATGATACGTTACAGAAGTGACGTAGTGATAGTAGTCAAATCTGACCAATCACTTGCGCATAAAATGTGTGTGTGTGTTGGCGGTTTATACTTTTAACTTTTGTGATTGGTTTTCTCAGACTACTTCAACCACATCAATGTTTAAGTAGTAATGATTCGTTACAGAAGGTGTTGGTTTAACTAGTCTTTTTGTTAAGTAAAGCAGGTTTCTAGCTTTGTAAAATAGTTTATTTTACGGGACCTTGGTATTTGGTGCTGAACCCTAAAAAATTCTCAGATGTCGGCTCGTCACTTGACTGTGTTTATCAATTACGATGCTCGTCGACAATAGCCCTCGTGTAGCTCTAGTAATAATTCAAATTAACCTAACCAACCTAAAAAGTCCCTCTAACAAATGAGGCCGCGTATATGGAACTAATACACATAAATCTGTCGCGGTCCAAATCCCTGAATTCACGTACGAAGATTCTGTTAGGCGATCATTGGCTACCATCATGAATGCCGGCCGCCCCGTCACTTGACCGGCTACCGTCGCTGAAAGACCTCATATAGCTCTAGTACGATCAAACCAAACCTTTCTACTAAGGCCAAGAATTATCTTTCGATACAAAAACTTCACTTGTTGGTTGTTTTATAATATTAGAAACACATGAAATATTGGAACGGCTCGTTAGTTTAAACCAACGTCAATTGACGAGGCTGACAACTGAAAGTGAACGGACATTGAACGTACTAACTACCAAACTACCTAAACATTAAAGAATGCGGTTTTAAATGTCATAAAACCCTTTAAATCAACATAGTTTAATTTCGAATAATTTCTAAGTATGTATTTTTTATAACACAAAACCCTGATTTTTAAAATTTATTTCCTTACTTTGATATCAATTCTTATATAATTACAAATCACATCAAACTCCAAAAATATTCTACAATTTCCAAATTATTTACAAGAAAATACATTAAGTTGATACATTTTTTTTTCAGCGAAACTAATTAAGTTCTTTTGTCAAATCTTATGCACTACAAAATTCAATTCAATTACGAATGCATCTTCACAAAGCAAGATCAATTTTGGCGATAAATAAAAGAAAGTGGTTGAAATAGCAACGCTCAAAAACACATATTTTAGCATACTTAGGACTCTCAGCCAATGGAAATGCGTCAGACGAGAATTAGTGAAATTTAATTGGATGAAAGACGTGGCGCTAGTTTGAAACTTGGCGATGCAGCAACAAACTATCGCCAAAAGCGCCAGTTTGGAAAAGTGCAAATTGCAAGTAGGACGTGTTAATCTTTCTCTGGAATTTGTAAGTTTTAATTTTTATTATTTTGTATTTCACAAAAAATTGGTCATTATTGTAACTATTATAGTATGTTCATTACATTTTTTGTAGATATAATACGAGTTTTCATGTATTTTAATGCGATTAGTGAATGTTTGATCAATTTCTGTGTTCAAACTTACGATTTTGAACAAAGATAGTCGACTCAATTGATAATTAATAGTTTTAGATTTTGTTTATAATTGTCAAATGTCTTTTAAGTATCAACGAGGCTATTGTTTTTTTTTATCATCGTCGAAATGTGTTTTAACTTCGAAAAACCTTACTTTTTGTAGCAAGATCACTAGTTGACGATTAATATATTACAAAGATTTGATTTATTGGGACCGCCATTTATTGTGGGACAACTTAAACGCAGCGTATAGTTACTGTTTTGAATTAAAATGACAATTGTCATAAAATATCTTATGATTGTTCATTGGGAATTAAATTCTTTCCCAAGGTCAACCTTATTTTCAACATATATTTTTTATATTTATATTTTTACACTCATGATCGTCACGTATCATATTAGACAATACAACTCGTTTAAATATAACACCTCTTGGTATTCAAGTTTTTTTGCAATGATTTTTATTGCATTGAGCATTTAGCGTTAAATTTTTTAAAATTTAGTTAATACCTTTCATATTATTATGGTGGCTTTGGAACATTTTTATATACTACATAATTGATGTTACGTGCCATAAAAATTCTAACTACATATTGTTTTTATTATATTTAAAGGTAATATTATGAGTAATTTTTTCTCATGTTTTTATCACTTAGTGTAATTTTAGCTTTTAAATTAGGAAATACGCTGTAATAGATAAAAAAAAAACTTATCATAAATTGTTTAAGTGTCGGCTATGTTAATTTTACTTTCTAGAAAAAAGCTTACTGTAAACGTTTTTAGCTACTTTATTTACTTGTTTTCCCCACACACGATTAATACCTCGTGTAGAGGTGCACGTAAAATATGCTCATAAGTCCCAATGCTGACTGTAGTTCTAAATTACGACTCCCGTCTCCAATAGTCCTCTTGTAGCTCTAGTGCGAGTTCAATTCAATCTAACCTTGAAGCTCTAGTGCGATATTAATTCAATCTAACCTAACCTAAACTTATTTTCTCATTAAGGGGGAATGGGCGCGCTGGACCGCGGGTCTCCAAACTCAAGTGCCTTAGTGTTAATCCAATGGCGAAAAAAATATTTTCTCTGCCACATTTCTCCGGCTGTATTGAATATTTTTACAAACGTTTTTTTTTTTAAATAACAAATGTAGATAACTTACAGGTCTCTATATTCCCACTTTTTGAAATTGCTTCGAATATTTTGTGTAAAATTATTTATTGAAAATTAAAAAAATATATTCGAACCAATTTCAAAAAGTGGAAAGTCGAGACCTGTAAGTCAGCTACATTTATCACATAAAAATAATCCGCTTGTATAAAAATATTCAATACAGCCGGAGAAATGTGGCAGAGAAAATATTTTTTTTCTCTGATTAACACTGATGCACTTTGCTTTGGAGACCCCCGGTTCAGCGCGCCCTTTCCCCCTTAACAAACTTCGGGTATCGTGCTAAACAGTTAAAATTATTAGTTAAAAATTATTATTTCCATATTTTATTTTTTAATCTAATAAAATTTTTATGGCACTAAATATATTTATTTGGATAGGTTCATATTGTGTATAAAGCTAAAACTTTTCGCAACAGCGTGATGGTCGTTGTTCTACGGAATCGTGCGTCATCAAAGCTGGTGAATCTTGAACTCCCCGCGGATTCTGGGTAAGTTTTTGAAGATTCGAGAAATCGACGGTGGATCGACCATGTAAGTGAAGTTTTCTTTTTCTACCAGAAAGGGAAGAAACCAATTGTTCTTTAAAATTGTATTAAATACATAATGTAGCATTAAAAGTTTTTTTTAACTCTTTGGCAACAATATTGTTGAAGAAATTAAATGCATTTTGAAAAATTAAGAATTAATTTCACTTGCTTGAATATAAAAAGCTTTCTGAAAAGCATATTTTGTAAATTAACTACCTATAGAATATCTTTGAAAAATAATTTTTTTCAATTTAATATTAGAAATTATTTATTAACTTACAACTTATTGGTTTTTTTCTTTTTAGTTTTATGCATGTTTTAAATATTAAAAAGAAGCTGTTTTTCAGATTTTTTCAGATGATCTAAAAATATAATCCATTTAAAAAAAATAGATATTTGTATAAAAAAATTCCATAAATTTTATATGTAAGTGGGTCATGTTTATCCGTAAGAAAAACTAAGAAACATTTTTAATACAGATAAGTTTTGAGAATGTGAGTAGTATGTGCACACAAATAAGCACTAAACCCCGCCACTTGAATTTCCCATCCTTACTTCTCTCAAACCCGTTCAGTTTCATTCGTGTTCGGGTTCTGTACGCATTCGGAGTCCGATTCTCCGCGCTTCGGGTCCGATTCGAGCGGAGACGAAGCGAAGATTTCTGCACTCTACAATGCAAAAGACCTTCGCACTCTTCCAGTCAGGTTTTGCAGTTCCGGAAAATCCCGACTACTTGCCGAGTGTTTCCGAAGTGTTGTCGAGTGACTTCGGTTGAAATTCCGAGAGTTGCCGATGGTATCAGTCCAGTGTTCCCCGATTTCACACGCGAGAGTCACTTTTGCACTCGTACTCATGAATTGTGACGTCTTTCGGGCATGTGTCATCATATTCCGATGTTTACATGACGCTTTCCTGGCGTCATGTCCACGCATCGTAAATGACGTCTTTGCACCTCTATGAGTTACCCCGATGCTAAACTCACACCTTCGTTGTACTTGTTCTCATTTACAAGTCCCTGGGAAATGTCTTTTGGTCAGTTTTATAGCGTTGCTGGAGGCAACCACAAATTTATTTCAGGGAGATGATTCCAAGTAGTAGTATGACATAATACAGTCGAACCCCGTTAACTTGAACAAGTTAACTTCGTTTTATGTTAACCGTCCAGAAAATGTTAACTTATAATTAGTAATGATGTAAAATATTTGTAAGAATTTTTTTTTACATATCCCTGGGTCAAAATTAAGAAGATTGTAATTTTAATAATGCTATAATATTCGATTCATTAAGAATAATTCAAGAGAAAAATTGAAAATAGTCTATAATCACATAATAGGAAAATTACAGAAATTCTTTATTTTTCATATGTTCATGACCGGAAAAAAATTAATTAAAAATAATTTTAACTTATCCGGTTAACTCCATGAAAAATTATCATTTCTGTAGTGTAAGTAACAAGTGTAAAAAGTGATTATCACTACAACTTTTAACATTAAATGAGAAATTTTTAGTGGAATAGCTGATCTACACTTATTAAAACTAAAAAATGTTACGTACTTTATTGAATTGGATTTATTTTTCAAATTTAAAAAGCTTTTAATCTCATCTTAAATTGTGACTTACACTACAGTTACATGGAATTACCCATCACCGTTAAGAAAATTTTGTTGGCCTTATTGAAAAGATTAAAACGCAGGAAAAATGCTTTATCTTAGCGGAAATTCATGTAATGCAAGTTCAAGTTAACGGGGTTTAACTGTAAATTACACAATCACGCATCTGACATGGTAAAGCAGACCTGCCAAATATGGCCCTAGCTCGACTTCAATTCAACCGGCCAACTCTCCAGATTAAACAATGGCCCTAGTGTAGCTCTAGTGCGATGAAAATTCAACCCAACTGAACACCGATATTACGCAGTAATAACCATTTTATGGATTCAGGGGGCCAAGAGGAAGTTAAATCCCCCCCCCCCTTCAAAAATCCAGTAATTCATACAGCTCACATGTCAATTCGGAAAGTAGTTATAAATCCGGTATTTCAGGGTTATATCATGGGATTTGGCTGGTCTGGGAAAGTGATAGGTGAAAAAAATAGGAAAATTTGGAAAAGTAAAAATTATCACTTTGTTATTTTAGATAATTGCACCCAATTCATAGCCCTTAAAGTCATTAGTTGTACCTATATTCTTACTGTTCTACAACTCGGTACAGTCTGATTTGACCATCCCTACTTACACTTAAAGCCCTCATCACTTTTCCTAATATAGTTTGTTATTCTCTAGCCCCTATTACAAAAAACATTAACTTATGATTTGATTTCCGTCATGCATTTTGAAATGATAATTATAATTGAAATTTGAAGCTTTAGATACGTACTGCGTTATCTTTCAAAAAAGTAAAAATATATTTTGAAGTAAATTTACTACTAATAATAAAAATGGGAAAATCTACTTAACACATTTTAAACCAAATAAAAATTATGCCTTGTTCATAAAAATGCAGATAGTTCATTTTATATGCGAAAAAAGATCATAAGGCATACTATCCTAGTCTTTAAAAAACTTAAAAATGAAGAAATTGGTTACTTCTCAGATTTTTTTTTATTAAACGGGACTTCCTTCTTGGCGGATCAAGCTTTTGCATACTCCGCCTGTACCCCATGACTGAGAGCCGTTTTATGTGGCACCATCTAGACGGCTCACCCATTTTCTCATTTAGTTTATAATGAATCTGAACTCTCTCTGAATGTTAAAGTATCCGAGATTTAGTTTTGAAGAAAGAACCCGAGCCAAATGGGTCCTCGGAATCCTTCATGTCCATAATCACAGCAGGATTTTTCCTTCCTGAAAATATGCCGATTCAGATGGGTCTCGAACCCGCAATCTTAGGTTTATGAGACGGGTGCGTAATACCTCGCAGACATTGAACCGACTTCTCGGATATTATTTAGGTACTTTTAAATTCGTTTATGATGTCATACTACTACTGGGACCCTCCTAAAGGAATTTTGTCCGATAAGAGTTACCAGAAAAAACGTAGTAAACAGATCTTTTATCTATAAAGCAGGTTTATTTAGAAAACAAGAACGGTGAAATCTTATTGCCTGGGACAGTGGCATGGGGTTTTTCATAATAAGGCAGTAGGTTAAAAGTAAACAAACTACAATTTTTCAGACCTTGGCAAACTGGATGCCTAAATCTTTGATTTCCTAAGGTAACGATCGTTGTCGACTGTCACTAAATTACGTCACATAAATATTAGTGGATATAAGAAGTGTATTTAAAAAGAAATTACAAAACGGGGTGTCGATCGTGACGTACGCTACGATTACGATGCTTAGGAAACCGCGACTTAAAGGATACGATTCCACGGTCCCTGCGGACACGATACAGACAACTTTTACAAAGACTGGTTTGTTAGTGCTTAAATCTTTTAACCAATCAATTAGTTTCCACAAAAGCGGCTCGTATCTACGCGATAAAGGACCGTAGAAACAAGCCATAATACTTGGATATCACTTGGACAGCCGAATAAATGCGTCATAGTTAACCTTATTTTTCTTTAAGAAGACATTAGAACAACCTAAAGAATAAAAATAAAATGCATTTATATGTATATGTATTTAAAATTGCTGATTAAGTCGACTGATTACTGATTAAGTTGTCTCTTAGTGAAAACATGCTTCTGAGCGTTAGACTTCCGTTGAGCGTTTTTTCCGTACATTATACACCAATCTTTCTAGCAATCAACACAAATTTCTAAATTTTATAAATAAGAAATTTTATTAATATTCCACTTTTTTTTATTAGGAAATTATTTTTCAGATCAGTTCTTTAAATAAACATAATCCTGATTTTATAAGCAAATAAGGGATTTTTTTTTTTGAAAATTACGCTGGAAACACAACCATATATTTTGGCCCTTTGACAAGCCGTACGGAGGGTTGTTTTGAATTTTACGAAATTAAGGATTTTTGATATTTCAGCCCTTACATTAAAATATACCAAAGTTTAGAGTGAATTATTAGATTATTGGGCTATGAAGACATCCTAAATTACATCAATGACGATTTTAAGAATATAGCAAATTTAATGACTAATCCATGTTGTTCACTCGATCGGCAATAAATATGTTAGAGACTGAGTAATAGTATAACAAAATGTCGTCACACCCCTATCGACATTAGCATGTTAGAAGTATTTTTTAAAGAATTGTATCATTAATTGAGAGTTATTTCGGATGTATACCAAAGCTATCAATACAAATTGCCATTAGTTAAAAAAATTCAAATGCTAACAAAGTTTTACAATGGAACATGCTTCGTTCACATACATGGAAACTGAGACGTGTAATGAAACGGGAAATTGTTAATGGCAAATTGAAAAGGATTTACAAATCTAAATTATTCAACCAATTTTTAGCCTTTTCTTTTTTTAATTAGAAAAAATTAAAAAAATGAAAAAGTAGGTATTGACATGCGGTCGATGTCCGTCTGTCTGTCCGTGAGGGGTTCCAAAATCGGTTCTATCATTCGGATCTTAAAAATTCTTTTTTTGTTGGAAAGCTATGACCTCAGAGACCCAACTTTCATACTTTTTGTCCGTCTGTCTGTACGTCCGGACGGACATAAATCTACTATCTCTCTGCGAATTTCCCATTGAATTAGCATTGAAATTCAATTTTGAGTAATTTAAATCACTGTTGCCAAATCAACAATGGCATGAGAAACTTTATTTAAAAATATTCGAAGCAAAATAATTTTTTCATGAATCATTTTGGAATGACGTCATAAAATGTAGCACAATGTGATTCTTTGATTGTTCATTAATTGTTTACCAAGAAAGCGGCAAGGCATATTTTTTGCATACTACAATTCTGCTTAGTTTTAATTTACATTTATTTTTTAATGCAGTTTGGAGTAGTTTCATTATTTTTGTTATTAATAAATATTTAATTATTCTTCGAACTACAAATAAATCGAGCAGACGATAAATAATATTAGGAAACAACTCGGTTATTTGTAAAAGAATATTAAGGAAAATAGTTGGATTTTGGCTGTTAGAAGTTTAAATTATAGCTGGATGCTGTGTTTAGCGATTTTTTTCTGTTGTTGTCTTGTCTATGGATAGGTTGAGGTATTAGATGTGACCGTGTGTGTTCCACACAGCCTCAGCAATCTGAAGGCAGTTTTGGGAATAAAGGTCATCTAGCGAAGAGTCACTAATCACTAAAATTTTTCTAATGTGTGTAAATCTAATGTAGAGACCTAGAAGTGTAGTTATGAACTTAGTTGTTTCACGATTAGAATTTCAGTAAGTATTTAAGTAACGGGAAAGTAGGCTATTTTAGTTCTTTAAGAACTTGCTTTATTGTGCTTTCCTTCAAAGTGTATTTTGAGTTAACAACTTTAAAAAAATTCCTTTGTGGACTAGAAAATTGATGTTCTAAAATTTATGTACATTTTTATAAAACAATGGCTAACAAAATAAGATCTATATTTATCAAAACTATAATTTTTCCATTTTATTCAGTATATTAAAGTGAGTTTTTCCAAAAATCAGCTGCTTAACCACATTTGGTTACGATTCCTCCAATGTTATGCGGATATGATGCTAGATTTCCCCCCCCCCCCTTACCTTATATTTTATTTTTGCAATTTAAATGGAAAACTAAAATCTAATTTTGTATAGTATAAAGTATATTAATTAGCATAATATTTTTAAGTACTAGTTTTTACCTTGGCTGTTGTGCTTCTATCTATGATCATGATGTAAAATTAGAAACTGACCACAGAAATCGCATTATAAATCTTCGTTTAATTTTATTTAAAATGCTGTAAAATTAATTTACCTTTAAGATATCGACTTAGAGGTTATTAACAAACGCAATGGACTGGTAATGGTGACTTTATATATTTAAAGATTAAAAAACACTTTAAAAAAACGTTCAAGAAATTGTCTAACAAACTATGACATGCAGCCCGATTTTGGGAGGTAGGATTGCACAAAGTACTCAGTTTTTTGTGGTTTATTCTTTTCTTTTAAATAATTTATTGTTAATAATTTTTAAGGTTAGAAAAATAGACAAGTTTGTATTTTGTTATAAGCAACTTTAATTTTAGCTATTTTAATTGGCAAGTGTTCACAAAGTTTAAATATAATCTATTTCAAATCAAAATGAAACAAGTTAAAATGTAAAATAATAAACATGAATCAATAAATTATACCTTAATCTTTACGAACTATAAATTTTTGACAATGAACTAACTCAACTTATTTGCACAATAATATTGCATTGTTAAATTAAAAATTTATGTAACTAAAACAAGAGGAAAGGATTTCAAGTGAACTGTAATTGACTAATTAGCAATATAAAATTTAACTCCAAATATCACCCCCCTCCCTCCTTCATAACCAAAACCAAATATACTTTTTATAGACAGCGAAATTGTCAATTTACCCTAAAAACAAGACCTAAAATGATTTTTTTATAAATATTATTATTTTTTTATTTAATCAAATCTAGGCACAAGTTTGGCCCGAATTCGTGTTTCTAAGTAATATTTTTTTGATAGTTTTAGTAATGAGTAAAATTTTGATAGTTTTAGTATGTGAATAATAGTTATTATATAAAAAAAATCCCGTGTTTTTGATGCATCAAAACAGTCACCTAAAACTATTTTTTTAATTAATGAATGTTTCCGATATCTAAGATACGCTGCTTGAGAATAATTAAATTAAAATCAAGTAGCAATGTTTTCTATCCTTGAGATTCGAGTAAATGGTTACTAAAACTGCAAATGGAACTTGGCTTTAATAATTTCTACAATTTATATGAATATCTAATATACGTGTTTATTTTACATATATTCTTAAATACTTTCGTACTTAAACTTGAATTAAATGAAGTTTTCTTAGCATTTAAATTTTTGAGTATATTATGGTATTAACTGTTGAACTGACATTTAGATATACATTTATAATGTATTACTAGATATTATTTAAGTAATAAATTTTTAGAAATTTAATTTTGTAGTTTGGATATTTAGGGAAGACTGAAATTTAAATTGGTGGCTGTTTAGAGATTTTAATTTACTGATGGGATTCAAACTCACACAATTCTGAGTTAAGAGTTTAGAGGTTTTTTTTAAAAAAAACTTCAATTCTTATCCAATTGTTCCTTTATAGCTCGTTGGATTTATGCCCAATAAAAGTACTTAATTTTACTGTTCTTCTGAGTTAACTTTCAATTTCACATAAAAAAAAGTTTAATTATCATTTCTTAATAAAAAATATTGAGTACTTAGTTTTGATCAGTTTTTGTAATATTTTTAAGACTATCATCGTAAATTAAATATAATCAAGTACTGACACATTTCATTGAACAAAGCTATAGGAACTTGGGCTAAGAAATCATGAAATACTTTTAAGACTAATATTGGGCTGCTGTAATCCGAGTAAATACTTAAATAGCTATATTGAGTCATTTTGCATCGCCCAAATTACATTTGAGTAATGATCAATGCCTAAAATGGTGTCTGTTTTTCCAAGATAAAATCGACATTCGGATATCCTTGGAGATACTTATTGTAGCCACTTGAATCACCACTATTACTATATTTTGGAAAACTGATAAAATATAAAACTTTTTTAAGCATCCCATTTTGCTTTACTATCTTATTTTTAAAACAGAATCCATAAAACTTCATTTTAAACATATTTTTTTTAATATTTTAAGCACTTCAACAATCTTAACGAAATGACTTCTTGTTGGAAACAATCGAGTCTGGTAAACGATTCATGAAATTTCGAAACTCTAAACCCACTTTTGGAATCAGTTGGCTTTTTCGGGGGATCCATTTTGGTCTTGGTCAACGGAACCCGGTGCCAACAGCAATCGATGTTTTATAGCAATCGATGCATCTGGGAATTCATTAAGAGGGATTGTCAGTCCCATAGAGCTAATGCATTAGTTTTGGAATCACAACTTCCGCAGAAGTATTGCTTTGCCATGTTAGCCCTTTTCCCCCAGGTATGGGAATCAACATAACATCGAAATGAAACAAATTAGGAACGAAAATGTTATCTAGTTATTTAATTATATATTTTTGAAGTTTTAAAAAATGCCAAAACATACAGCAGATGGCGACACTGTGTTAAAATTTTATCAATTAATAATTAAATAACCGGATGTTATTTTTTTTCAATTTTGTTTTAAATTGATGTTATGATGATTCCCATACCTGGTGAAAATGGGATAACATCGCAAAGCAATACTTCTGCGGAAATTGTGATTCCAAACCTAATGCATTAGCTCTATGGGACTGACAATCCCTCTTAAAAGTTTGTATTCGGTAAAACATATCTCTTCTGCACCATATTTAACAACCCCGTCCACATTTTTTCACGGCCTTCCTTTTAAAAATAGTAATTAACTTAGAATCACATTAGTATCATTTGTATGCAGTTATATTAATTCGTTTTTTTTTAAAAAATCTAAAACCAATATTTTCAAAAGTTAGTAGGATAAAGAGTTCAAATTTATATAGTTAATAGCATAAATCATTAGAGTTTTAATTCTTTGAAAAATCTTAGGTTTTATTGCTTTAACATAGTCCTTTGAATATTAAACTAAATACGTATATATTTTTTTAATATTGTTCAGCAAGTCAACATATTTTCAATAAGCTTTAAAACAGTTATTATTAAATAATCGAAAAAAGAGTGAAACGTTTTTTTTCAAAATCGATAGCAATTTGAAAATGTCAGGTTTTAAAAGCATCTTGATTTTATTTAAATTGATTAACATTTTTTTGTAATTTGGTTGTTATCCTATATCGGACGATGCTCAATATCAGTGCATATTGCTTACACATTTACACTGCCTGGTTAGTTAAGCGCACACATATAATCACCTTTGGAAGTTAACTGTTTTATGAAGTTTTAAGTGAAGTTTTTTTTATTAAATACGTGCAATTGCATCGCAAGTAAATGATTAAAAAAAAACTTAATGAACGCATGGAAAGTTGTGCGATCCTCAATTAACTTTTATTGACCTTTATTATACAATTTTGCTTTGCATTTCCAGCAAGAATTTTCCCAATACCTTCAGTCTATAAGAAAATATAGCTGTAGTTGATCCTCATTTAATATGAAAATATTTTTTGAGAATTAAATACTATCCCATTGTAATCTATATTTTTTTACTTCTGCGTTTAATTAAACAAAAACAAATTCCATATTTCACTCCACTTGAGTATACACTACCACTTCAATTTATTTAAAAGTTAATTGTATTAAGTATCCATAAAGTAAATATAATTGTAGCCTTCACTTAATATGAGAAATATGAGAATATTTTATATTATGTTATTTCAATACTATTAAATTTTACTATATATTTTACAATTATGTGTTTCATTATACACAATTTTCTTTTTACCATTTTACACTGGGATATTTACAACCACATTTAGTTATTCAAAAGTTAATGGTAATGAGTATTTTTGTTAATTGCATTAGCTAATAATGAGCTAAAATTATAATAAACTCAAGCAGAAATCGTTTTTTTTTCGGGGCAAGTTTTCTTACCTATCGTTTTTAATGAGTTCAGTAAAACAATTTTGAACTTATGTCTCTTTCACGATTTGAGCGAAAAGCGAGTCGAGAAGCATTGATGGCTCTCAACTACACAGCTCAAATTAGGAGAATAGGTATTTAGTAATTATACATAAAGTATTTTCTGAAGTTTAACACATTGACGATTATTAAGAGAATTTGTTTTTGGGAAATAAGCTTTCTGCTTAAGTTTATTCAAATATACAATACCTAAGACAAATGAAGCCGTTTAGTAGCAATTTATGCAATACAACTTACGTTACACGAAAAACGAATTTTGAATTACATTTGTTTAAATAGGTTGGTATTTTCAATAGAGTCTTTAAAGGGTTAAAAACGGATCTTTATTTATTTTGCTTTCGATTGTTTTCAAGACTATATTTTAAACATTCCCTTTTGCACCATAATTTTTTTCTATGAGCGACTCTTCCGCTCCAAATGAGGTCTTTATATAATTATTGAAAGATCACATATTTGTTATCTTTTAGATATTGATATTAACATATTTTTCTGTAAAATATTTTTCATCGAAATTATCTTTTTTATTATCGTAATTATCTTTTTCAAATCTAACTTTTGTTGAAGATATTTTTTGGCATAGATATGAAATTTTTACTTAGACTTACATGAAACGATACTCAACAACTTAGATTCCCGAAGAGTTGTATGATCCTCAATTAAATTTATTGACTTCAATTATGCTATTTTGTTTTACATTTCGAGCAGAGCAAGAATTTGTCAAATTTCTTCCTTCAATAAATAAAATGCAACTGTAGCTCAATTAATGTGAAAATATTTTGAGATATCTATACTATTTACCCATATTAATCTGTTTTTTTTTACTTCTGCGTTTAAACAAAAAAAAAACGATTTTGCAGTAAGAAGTTGGTTTCTAAAACTCGCTGGAGGGATTTGAGTATAACTATCTTATACTTTTTTTCTTTTTAATATTGATGTTTTTTTAGGTCAAAAATATGTAGTTTCACTTAAAAATTAATAATTTAAAAACTAAACAACATTTTTAAAAATGTCTCCAGTAAAGTATAGTTGAACATCCATTTAATAACTAGTGAAAATTTTATTTAAAAGTATCAAATAGATTATGAGAAAAAGGTACATAAAAAAAAGGTCATTTTAACATGGGCTTCAATGGAGGACTCGTTTCCCCCTTAAACGAAAAATAAAGTAAACATCGAAACGTAAATTTTTTCCGGACTATATTTCAGCTGAAATTCACAATTTCCTACGAGAGACTCTTCCGATCCAAATGAGGTCTTAATACAATTATTAAAAAATTCATATGTTCTCTTTTTGATATTGAAACCTAACTATTTTTTCGATAAAATATTGTCACCAAAATAATCTTATTTTAAATCTAAATTTTATAATATACATTTTTTTTTGTATAATTACAATAATTTTAATTTAGGCTTACGTAGAACGATGCACTTAACTTCATTTTTATAGTCTTGCATTTCATGCTGTTTTTATATCATGTTGTTTATTTATCTACAACAAATACATAAAAAAACTGAATTTGGTTGACGGTTTCGTAAAAGTTTCGGCTGTACGAAAGTAAGACAATGAATGACTGTAAGACCCTTGGTTGTGAGGTTTTCTATGTAAACAAACTGCTCAGTAAGCGAAAATTCATTTATAAAGAGTTACGGCCTTAGAAAAAAAAAGGTGTATATTAACTTTTTTGGGTCCTATGTCCTGACGATGAGTCATAATGGTGCTAAGAAGTCTTCCTCCTCTGACATGTGGTTTAAATATAAAAGGTATTGTTCTCTTGTATTTACATTAGAATAGAGTGCAAACCATGTACTGATAACACAGTATAGCTGATAGTGCGACCAGCTTCATTGAGCAAATCAATTAAACACCGTACCAATAACTATTAAGCTTCCTAAATGGCTTAAAAAAAAACCCCAGGAAAGTACCTATATTAATTTTACAAACCCTAAATAGTTTTAATATTTCAAAAGCCATTTATTGTTTAAGTTGGAAAACTAATGTATTATACGTTTTAATTTTTTTTTTAATTTTTAGGAAGATATTTTAGTATATATTTTTTAATTTTTAGGCAGCAAGAAGTCATGACTTATTCCGTATATGATCGCTAAATACAATTTTTTTACTGAAATGTTTTTGCGGGATACCAGTATGAATTTTTACTTTTATCAATCACGTTCCCATCTTTTCTCTATGTAAAATACTCTTAGTTTTTAGAAACTGTAACTGAGAATATTTCAGCTAATTTATTTTTCCAAAATTATTTTGAGTATAAACAGTGTATTTTCGATTCGCACGATTAACTAATTCGCAACAATATGAAAGTGTGTGAACCAATTAAATTAAAAATATGCAACATGTTTCTGCTTTTTTTTTACATTAGTAACATAGCATATTTGATTTCCCGTAATTTGCAACCAAATCAGTATCGAAAAAAATATCCGGAAATAATTTAATTTGTCAAAATTGGAAAAACTAAATATAAATTATTAATTAAACTAATTATAAATTATAAATTATTAAACTAATTATAAATTATAAATTATTAAACTAATTATAAATTATAAATTATTAAACTAAATATAAATTGTCTAAATATTTATCTTCAAAAACATGTTTTTAATTTGAAATTCTGTATTGCGAGATTTAAAATTTATTTTAATTTGAAAATAATATCCAAAAATTAAAATAAACGAATGTCTGCAAAGATTAAAAGATTTTCTTAAAAATAAGTTTTTAGTCCAAAAGCTCAAAACTGTGCAAAAAAATCCTCTTTAGTATTTTGTAAGGGTTTCTAGTTATGAAACATTTCACAATTGTGTGCTACAGACTTACCGTTGAATTGTTATAACTTGGTTTTTAATAATATGCAAAATGAAGTTTAAAAGGTCTAAAATAAATGTTGAATAAATTATATTTTTTACTAGTTTTATGTTCTTTGCATTAGGTCTTGGATATATCTTTCTTTAAACTATTACTCTAATCTTAAATCTTTAATCTATTATCTCTAATTTTAAAACTGCTAAAATTTTAATTTTCTTCGATCTAACCATTTGTCATAAAAAAGCCAGATTTGATTCAATATAACTTTTTACTTTAATTATTTTATTTTTTAATTATCAGACAAAATAAGTTTCAAAAGTATATAAATATTAAGAAAAAAATCCATGTTAAATTTACTTAAAAATTGTGTAGCGCATTTAGGAAAAACCGTGGTTTTATCTCCTTCTGCTGTTTTGCCCTCATAAATACATTAGCTACTACAGTAGCCTCTTGACTACGTGATGTTAAAAAATTTCAAGTAAAATTACGAAGTCTAAGGGTTAGTGCAAGTCTAAAATTCCCTAAGTATACTACCATTTAAGAAAACTCATTAACTCCATTGGGCTTTTTACCAAATAATCAGATGCACTGTAAAAATACTGTTGCAAACTGAAGTACTGCAAACTCTGAAATACTTTTGCGAACACTTACAATCTCTATGCAAACTCTTACAGCGTGTGAATGCAAAATTGACCACGAAATTCCCGCTGAGAACCCTCTAGTGCATGAAGCAGAAAAAAAATCGTTAACACCGTTCTTTGCACCTTCTGCAATGAACAATGCAAGAAGGTCTAAGAATGTCTTAAACCATGAATTTTCCGCTGAGAACCCAGTTGTGCTTGGAGCCAAAAAAAAAAAAAACGTTACCACCGCTCTTTGCACTTTCTGCGATGAACAATGCAAGAAGGCATAAAGACTGTTACAAACTATGAAATTCCCAGTGAGAACTATCATGTGCATGGAGCCGAAAAAAAAATACGTTACTACCGCTCATTCACTTTCTGCGATAAACAATGCAAGAAGGCCTGAAGAAACTCAAAAACCATGAATTTCCCGCCCGCTGAAAACCCTCTTGTGCGTGGGCCGAAAATGAGAACCGTTTCCACCGCTCTTTGCACTTTCTGCGATTGCCGATGCAAGAAGGCCTCATGACTGTCACAAACTATGAAATTCCCAGTGAGAACCCTCTTGTGCATGGAGCCAAAAAAAAATCAATTAATACCGCTCTTTACACTTTCTACGATGAACGATGCATGAAGGCATCAGACTGTCACAAACCATGAAATTCCCGTGAAAACCAGTTGTGCTTGAGCCGAAAAAAACCGTTACACCGCTCTTTGCACTTTCTGTGATGGACGATGCAAGAAGGCCTGACGTAAAAAACATGAAATTCCCATGCGAAATTCTTGTGCATTTGGGGCAGAAAACTCTTTTCCACCTCTCTTGTACTTTCTGCGATTTAAAATGCAAAAAGCTCTTTGCACTTTCTGCGAAAAACAATGCAAGAAGGCCTCATGACTGTCACAAACCATGAAATTCCCGCTGAAAACCCAGTTGTGCTTGGAGCCGAAAAAAAAACCGTTACCACCGCTCTTTGCACTTTCTGTGATAAACAATACATGAGGGCATCAAGACAGCCACAAACCATGAAATTCCCGCTGAGAATCCTTCTTGTGCATGGAGCCGAAACAAAAACCCTTACCACCGCTCTTTGCACTTTCTGCGATGAACAATGCAAGAAGGCATAAAGACTGTCACAAACTATGAAATTCCCGCTACGATCCTTCTTGTGCATATAGCCGATAAAAAACCGTTGCCACAGCTCTTTGCACTTTCTGCGAAAAACAATGCAAGAAGGCCTCATGACTGTCACAAACTATGAAATTAAATCTGAAAACTCTCTTGTGCTTGGAGCTGAAAATAAAAACCGTTGCCACCGCTCTTAGCACTTTCTGTGATGGACGATGCAAGAAGGCCTAAAGACTGTCACAAACTGTGAAATTCTTAGTGAGAACCCTCTTGTGCATGGAGCCGAAAAAAATCCGTTACTACCGCTCTTTGCACTACTGAAAAGAACAATACACGAGGGCATCAAGACTGTCACACACCATGAAATTCCCGCTGTTCTTGGAGCCAAAAAAAAAAAAACGTTACCACCGCTCTTTGCACTTTCTGTGATGGACGATGCAAGAAGGCCTCATGACTGTCAAAAACTATGAAATTCCCAATGAGATCTTTCTTGTGCATGGAGCAGAAAAACATCTTTACCACCTCTCTCGGTACTTTCTGCGATGAAAAATGCAAAAAGGCCTAAGGACTCTCACAAACTATGAAATTTCCACTGAGAACCCAGTTGTGCTTGGAGCCGAAAAAAAACCCGTTACCAACGCTCTTTGCACTTTCTGCGATGAACAATGCAAGAAGGCATAAAGACTGTCACAAACCATGAAATTCCCGCTATGATCCCTCTTGTGCATATAGCCGATAAAAAACCGTTGCCACTGCTCTTTGCACTTTCTGCGATGAACAATACATGAAGGCATCAAGAATGTCACAAACCAAGACTTTCCCGCTCAAAACCCTCTTGTGCATGGAGCCGAAACAAAAACCGTTACCACTGCTCTTTGCACTTTCTACGATGAACATTGCAAGAAGGCATAAATACTGTCACAAACTATGAAATTCCCACTGAGAACCCTCTTGTGCATGGAGCCGAAAAAAAAAACCGTTACCACCGCTCTTTGCATTTCCTGCGATGAACAATGCAAGAAGGTCTGAAGACTGTCACAAACCATGAAATTCCCGCTGAGAACCCAGTTGTGCTTGGAGCCGAAAAAAAAAACCGTTACCACCGCTCTTTGAACTTTCTACGATGAACAATGCAAGAATGCATAAAGACTGTCACCAACCATGAAATTTCCGCTATGATCCAGCGGATAAAAAACCGTTACCACAGCTCTTTGCACTTTCTGCGAAAAACAATGCAAGAAGGCCTCATGACTGTCACTAACTATGAAATAACCTCTGAAAACTCTTGTGCTTAGAGCCGAAAACAGAAACCGTTACCACCTCTCTTTGAACTTTCTACGATGAACCATACATGACGGATCAAGACTGTCACAAACCATGAAATTCCCGCTGAGAACCCAGTTTTGCTTGGATCCGAAAAAAAACCGTTACTACTGCTCTTTGCACTTTCTGCGATGAACAATGCAAGAAGGCATAAAGACTGTCACAAACCATGAAATTCTCGCTAAGATCCCTCGTGTGCATATAGCCGATAAAAAACTGTTACCACAGCTCTTTGCACTTTCTGCGATAAACAATGCAAAAAGGCCTCATGACTGTCACAAACTATGGAATTACCTCTGAAAACCTTCTTGTGCGTGGAGCCGAAAATGAAAACCGTTGCTATCGCTCTTTTCACTTTCTGTGATGAACAATGCAAGAAGGCATCAAGACTGTCACAAACCATGAAATTCCCGCTGAGAACCCAGTTGTGCTTGGAGCCGAAAAAAAAAACGTTACCACCGCTCCTTGCACTTTCTGCGATGAACAACACAGGAGGCATAATGACCGTCATAAGCCATGAATTTCCCGCGGTGAACCCTCTTGTGGAGGGTTCATGGAGCCGGAAAAAAACTTTACTTCTGCTCTTTGCACTTTCTGCGATGAATAATGCAGGAAGACCTGAAGACTCCTGAAGAAGGAGAAAATGATCTAGGAGAGTCTCCTGAGAGAAGGCATGAAGACTCTCACAAACCAAGAAATTTCCTATTTGAACCCTCATGTGCTTAGAGCCGAAAAGACCTGTTACCACCTCTCTTTGCACTTTCTGCGATGTTAATGCAAGAAGGCCTAAAGACTCACTAACCGGGAATTTCCCGTTGAGAACCCTTTTGTGCATGGAGACGATAAAAAAACGTTACCACCGCTTTGTGCACTTTCTACTATGAAGAATGCACCGGGCAAATGTATAAATGGCTGGCTCTTCTTTTCGAATGTCCTACATGAAATCCAAATCGTTCTTGACAATTATTTAGTTTATTTGTATGTTGTAGTGTTGTGTTTTGGTTATGAAAAAGAGATTGGCCTTTCCCACGTACAGTTTTCTCGAATAGATACAAGTTCGGATGATTAACTCTTGCAGTCGCGGAAAGAAGCAGCTGTTCTCTCCATGAACATTGTCCTCACAAAAGAAAACGATGACTTACATTGTGCTTGCTAAGACCGAATTGGCTGACCTCTTCACTGAACATGTATGGCGAAATCATTAGTGTCCTTTTCAAGTAGTGTTGTTTTTTTAACTTGAAGAGGGCGGCCACTCCTACGAACTTTTTACACGAATAGATTTGGTTTTGTGTGAAGATTTCTTGCCTATTTCCCTACAAATAGCTGTCCCAATAAACATTATCCTTGGGAAAACAAACCTATGAAAACTTACTGTGCAAACAATAGGCTTGCCTCCCTATCGAACTCTATCAACGATATCCATTGTGTAGTAGTGTTGCTCTTGGAAGATCAGGAGGTCGGCCAATCATGAACAGTTTAAACGAGAAGAGGACGTGAGTTTATACTCATGTCCGGCTTTACTCTTGTATATTTTTGCAGAAAGAAGCCACCCCCCCCCTAAAAAAAAACGAAGAAAAACTCCTTCACCATGCAAACGAAGAATTGACAGTTCCATTCATCGAGCAGTTCTCACAATATAGTCCTTGTCAAAAATTGTTACTTTTTGCATATCAACTTGCACATCTCACTACAACACTTGCACATTTCACTACAACAGCTAGCCAATCTTCTAAACACTTTCTACAAAAGACATCCGATAAAAAATTCAATTACTGGGCAATTGCGAAAATAGCCGGCTCCTCTTTCGAATTTCATTTAGGGAATCCATATTGTCCTTTCCAAGTAGTTTTGTTTTTCGCACATAAAGAAGAGATTTCCCACTCCTACGTACAATTTGCCCGAATAGGTACAAGTGATTAACTCGATTATTAGATTGCATATTTCGCGGAAAGAAGCTGTCCATTCCATTGAACATTGTCCTCAAAAAAAAAAAAAAAAAAAATGAAAAATTTACACCGTGCTGGCTGACACCGAATTGATTGACCTCTTCATAGAACACATTTCCCCAAATCATTATTGTCTTTGTCATGTTGTGTTGTTCTTTAAACATGGAGAAGAGGGCGGTCACTCCTACGAACTATTTACACGAAATCATTCTCCTTGTCAAGCCTAGTCTCCTTTATCGAACTCTTTCAATTACGTCCATTGTATCTTTATCAAGTACTGTTGGAACATCACGAAAGTATTGTTCCCGCATGATAACAGTTTGAACGAATAAATTCATGTTCGGGTTAACTCTTGTATATTTCGCTGAAAGATGTACGTAGCCTCTCCATCGAACATTATTCTCGAAACAAAACGAAGAAAAACTCCTTCACCGTGCAAAAGAATTGACTGTTTGTTCCCTTGTCAATAAGTGCTGCTTTTTAGTTCATGTTCGGGTGTAGAACTATTGCATATTTCACTGCAACAAATTGCTGGCCAATCCATCAAATATTTTCTACAAAAAAAAATCCAATGAAAAACTAACACACCGGGCAAGTTTTGAATTCACTGGCTTCTTTTTCTAACATACATTAAATCCATACTGTCCTTGCCAAGTAGTGTTGTTTACAGCATATGCCATTACCACGTACAATTGGCTCAAATAGATTCAAGTTAGGGTGATTAACTCTTGCAAGGAAATCACTTACACAGGCAAATTGGATTAGCTTGCTCCTCCATCGAACACGTTTGACGAAAACATTTTTGTCTTTGACAAGTAGAGTTGCATTTGGAAAATCAAGAAGAGGTCTAGAAATGTGATTGAACACTTTGCACATTATCTGATTAGTGTCTCAAAGACGATCCTTATTCTAAAAGTGGCTGGCCAGGGAATCGAATTTGTTGAAAAAAAAAACCGATTGTAACGAACTGTTTCTCCCGGCACATAAAGAAGTAACTGACCGTGAATGAATAATGAAGTCCTTGAAATAACTTGGAAACAGTTTGTGCTCGTCCCACCGAAGAACTGTTGCCCTGGGTTTATCATTGGCTAATTACTCTATCAAAATCAGCACTAAACTTTGCGACCCAGGAAAAAGCTATTCTAAGTTTCTGATCACATGCAAATAAGCGACGGTTGTTCCAGCGAAACAATTACTTTTAAGAACTGTTGGCACCAGTTAACAAGCCGAACTTTTGTCAGCATAAAAAAAACAAAATTGGAGATCAAGCCTCACAAAGACATTTAAGTGACACTCTTACAAAATAAATTTAGCAATCCTAAAATATAATTATCTTTAAATCTAATTCGATAAATTTTTGATAAAACCAAAATAAGCCTAAATTTTAAAATCAATTTTTTAAAAAAATTATATAGAATTTTTCATTACATTAAAAAAAAGGTAAATAAATTTAATTAAAAAAAATCAGTTAATTATTTTTAAATTTATTTCAAAAAATAGTATTCGGTATTTATTTTATAAATTTTTGAAATTATATTCTGATATGAGTTTATTAACTGCTTAAAGATTTTAAATATTAAATCTGGCTTTTATGGCTGCAAAACAACAAAAAATTGCACAAAATTAAACCTCTACAATTAGATGTTCCATCTGAGGGGATGTCGTAACCTCACGTAGCCTTTGTGAAATTCTGGCATTTTTCCTCTGAAAAGAATAACTAAGTTTGATTGGTTACGGTAATAAAAAACTTATCTGTCATGGACTTTGATTTTACCTCTAAACGAATAACAGAGCCAAAGCAGATTTATAACATACCTTTAGATGAGAAACCTGACAACAAAGGAACTACAACCGCGTCAATATTCTATTACACAATTTTGAAATGTACATAATAAAACCCCAAAAGAAATCCATTGCAAAAACAAAAAGCGACACAAGAACATTTTATAGATAAGATTTTAAGAAAGTTTTTCGCTTGATGATTGCCTTTTAGTAAATTAAATTAAAATCCAATAAACAATGATGTAAACTAAAAATTTCAAACATTGCACTATACGTGATCCTAAATTCTGAAATAGATAGCCACTACTACTTTTGAACTATACAGTAAAATTGCATAATTATCTCAATGTCTTTAAGAAAATAAGTATCATTCAACAACCCAATGCACCTTTTTAAAATTTAAATGGTTCACATACTTTTAGTGTTGTCACATCTAGAGATTTAAAAAAATATTTACTGAAAATTATTACTGTACAATCTTTTTATATTTGAAAGAACCTAAGTATATATGTATAGGCAACGAACATCTACTTAAAAATATATAATAGAAAAGTTAAATGCATCAAATTCGTTGAAATAAATCGGTAAACTTATTACGCTTCAAAATATGACTTTAAGAAAATGATAGAAACGTGAATTTTGGTTGCAAATGTACAAAAATAAAATTGTACCAAAAAATTTCATAATAAAAATTCATCAAATATTTTTAAATTTTTAGTTCTAAAAACTAAAAATTGTCTTGCTTTATTAACCATAGTTTAAATGTTATTTCACTATCGGAAATCTTCCGTTTATCTACTTGACAATACTGAAAATATCTATTCAAAATGCTTCCAAAAAATACCTTTAATTGAAAATAATTATAAGGCAACTAAAAGTAGAAAGTTCTTCCTGTTTGCGTGTAGCTCTAGTGCGACGATAATTCAAACCTAACTTAATCTTCCTGTTTGTGTTAATGTCGCACAACAGCTGTACTGTGCCATTTACATAGGTTTGTAGTGTCTTCCAATGAAAACTCCAGAAAATAATCCTTCATATTTTCGGACCACTGTCAAATGAGAACATTTAATTTTCTTTGTTCAAAGAGGTTTACGAAATCATCTCTCTTTTGGATGTAACGCATTTTATCTGCCTAAAGTGGCAATTCATTTTATACCCTAAGAAATTGCAAACTTTCTTAATATATTAAACGCAGAAAATGTTCAATTACTCGCATATTAGCTACAATTACATTTTGAAGAACTTTTATTTTTATAAAAAAATTAACTGTACCAAAATTTAAAAAACAACGCTTTTAAAACAATTATGTCTAATGTGTAAATTTTTTTTGTATCTTAATTAACATGTAAAGCCATCAAAATCAATGTTAAATTTACATTTTAAAAGTCAGTGTCAATTTTTTTTCTTTAATTTGGTATATTTGTTGCTAAAATCAGCACAAAGTTTTTGTATTTAAAATTTATCCCTTCAATTTTGGATAAAAATGCGAAGAGTCTCTCTATTCTAAACTAAGGAAATAGTTAACATCACATTCGTTAGCCAGATAAATCTTCAAAAGTTCTTAATTTCACCCTTTAAATTTTCCGGTTGATAGTCAAACTGTAATACCTTTTTTTTGTCATTTCGTCAGATATTCAGTTTTTCACGATTGAGGATCATACAAAATTTATTCAGCATGATTACTTTGTATGCTGTAGATAGTCCTTAGTTTTTTCTACGTACTTCTATACAATAAATGATAACTCGTTTCCGAAATATAAAGTTTGTTATTCGAATTTAATTATTTTCTATGTCGTAATTTTTTTTTTCAAAATTGAAAATCAAACAATTATTTAGTTATATTACCTTTCTGCTGAAGTTAACTTTAAAAAGTTTGAGAGAAAAGAGTTTAATTTTTTTTTTACTTATCTGTACAATATTTTCGTTATTGGAATTTAAATTGATATTGGTTTTTAAATGATGCAATCTAAATAACTGTCGAAATGTATTACATTGAACACTTTTTTTCATATTTTCTTGATTGAGGATCAACTTAATTTATAAATAATATAAAAAAATCTAAATTTAGTATTAAAGAATTGATATACTCTGTTCCTATTCTACACGTTATTTTTTTTAGTACAAGTATCATATTTACAACTTATTAATAAAATTTTTACCCCAAATAATTGAGGATCATACATCAGTACACTAGCTTCAATGAAACTGAAAGTAAATAATATCCATGGATAATCTTCATTAACTTAATAAATTATTGTCAATGTCATTGTTGGGTGCACTTTTTTTCATATTGTTAGTACATATTACATTATTTTACTTGAAATATTATATATTAGTAATTCTAGAACTGTTTAGTCAAAACAAATTAATATCAATAATTTTCTTTAAATATATATATTATATCAACAAATTAATACAAAATTTATCGCGTTTAAATAGCAATCGATTGACCTTTTTGTACACTATGTGAATAAGACTTGTTTTTTAATGCAAAATATGTTTTCTCTTTTATAAATTAATAAAATTTTAGTATTTTGAGAAAATGGTAATTTCTTTGAAAAAGTTGAATTGCTGAACTATATTATGTTATTAAAAAAAAAATTGTATTTTTTTTTCTTCTAATTTTCAAGTGACTTTTAAAGGATGTATGGAAAATCATATTACATGAGTATATTTATCGGAAGCCAGGAATGGAAGTTTACAAATTTTCCCTTCACTCCTGAGCTATGTAAATACAAATGTAATACAGAAAATTATCCTTTAAATGTTATTTATTATATTAAAGTTTTTATGACTAATTTTAAATTAAAGAGTGGTACCGAAACATCAATTTATTTTAAACGTTTCATTTTAAGTTGTCTTTGTGCAAAGTCGCTATTGTTTAGTTCTAGAAAATATAAGCACTCATATCTACACTTAACTCAGTGGCGTGGCAACCCATTGAAGGCCAAGGCATGATGGGCCAATTGTAAAGATCGGTTTTAATGGAGTGCACGGGGTAGGTGTTCCGATCAGCCGGTCGGACCTACCTTTAGTTTAGTTTCCAAGCTATCTTGGTCCCTCATTTTATAGACTCACCAAAAATGACAGGTGACAGATTGAGTGATCCTTGCTCAAAAAAAGATTTCGAACCCTGGTTGCATGTTAGCCACCGAGCCTGCTTAAACGTTCCCAATTTTTATGGTAATTAGTTTAAAATGTACTACCTCACTTAGTTTAAGCACCACTTTAAATTTCATTGAATACTCTCTTTCTTCATGTTTAAATATTCTTAACCTGCTTTCAACGAAATGATGCCATTTTCAAATTTTAATTTTAATTTATACATGAATAATAAACCTGATTTTAAATTTCAATTTAAAGCAAGTCATAGCTAATCAAAGTATTTAAATTTAAATTGAAGAAAACCAAAATAGGCAATTAAAAAAATCCAATCTAAGTAAAAACTGCTATAAAGTAAAAGAAATGCTATAATTGCCCAATATTATGTGATGGAAAATGTATTTCAAAATGAAAATATCAATATGCATTTCAAAGCAGATTTCTATTTGCAATGAAAAAAAAAACATGAAACTTTTAATACCGAATGGTCTTAATTCCGTGCCGAAATATTACTTTTTTTTGTTACAAATTTTCATCTGCAGTCAGTTATCTGCCTTACCTTAAATAACAACAACAACAGTAACAACAACAACAGTAACAACTTAAAGTATTAGCCAATTTTCTTTTTCAATTCAAAATAGGGTGTGTTTTTTGTACTTTTGTTCAATGAACTGTGTCAATTGTAGTTAAGTTTATTTTTGATGAAGTAAAATTTTAAATACCTTGTTTATAACTATAAAATTGTATCCATAACCGGAACTAGCAGATACGTAAATATAAGTGTGAAAAAATCAAAGTTTAATCCCGTAAAATATATTTTAAGGGTTAGGGAGTCTGCAGTTAGATCAACGTTTGAGCTAATTATTTTTTAGGTATTTTATTAAAAAAAATTCAAATGATATTTATATACCTGTACTGTACTTTTGTTTTGTATACATAAAATAAAAAAGGGAATGTTATTCGTTCTGTGTTATTAGGAACATTTAAGGTTTTTTATTTGTTTCGTTAATTTTTTTTACGCTTTTTCAACGAAACTGTTTTTTTTTTTTAATCAACCTATACTAAAATTCAGCTAAAATGAAAATAAATTTTTACTTTTAACCAAAAAATAAACGTTGCAAAATGTAAATTTTCTTGCCTTTACACGAACAAAAAATATCAGTTTGTTAGTGATTTGTAAAATCAGAAAAATACACTTACGTAAATTGAGAGTTTGAATCCAGTTGGTTTGGATGGGGGCTTAAATTAAACAATTACACATTATTGAATAAACAATTACAAATCAATTCTTTTTTTCAAACAGAATAGTGTAGCTCTAGTGCGATGATAATTCACACTAAACTAAACTTCAAACAGATTAAATTCCCTCTCAGAATTTTAAATTGTTTTATCCATAAAAATATCTAGTTTAACGCATAAGTGACAGTTTTCTCAAAGGGTGAAGAAATTTTATCGAATACAAGTCACAATTTTGAACCTAACAAGTTGCAAATTTGTAAACCAGTCCTCAAAAAACATTCTGAACTCCATTGATTTGTCTTTTTTTATATACTTTTTGTTGTATACATTTTAGTGTATTTTAAAACACTATAATTCTTAAGTACCATAGTACTTTTTCATTATAAATAAATATCTTTTTATAATTGAATGTATATAATCTATACTTTAAATTCATTAATAATCTAAATATTAGTACCAGTATCAATCAAAAAAATAATTTTAAAATATCATTACCAAGAAATATTCTTCTAAAAATAGTTAATAGCTATTTACTCGTTAAAATGCCCTAAAAGTATTATGCAATTTCCAAGTAATGAAGTTCCATTTGCAGTTCAGTTTGTTAATGTCCTTCATTAAAAATCCTTCATGTCACTTGAGCTAGTAGAATTGTCTCTTCATAGTTAAAAATTCTTTTGAATATTGTTTTTTATTTATTACCTTTAAAGGAATTTTAGTTTTGAATACAGATTTAAAGAAGTTTCAATGCATTTTTTCGCAATTGACAATTCAAATAATAAATTTTTTATTATTTTTAAACAAAAAAATCTTAATTTTAAAAGTATAAGAAATTTTTTTAAACTGTGTATGCCTCACACTAAATTTGAGTTTGAAACTTAACAAACGCAAAACAATGCAATAATTTTCCGAAATATATGAGGATTTGTGGATTGTAAAGAGCACTCTAATTTTTTTCTTTAAAAATTATTCTATTCTCATTTCATCTAAAGTTCTAAATAAGCAATCTCTGCTCAAAAGTTTTTTCATTCATGTGTGCAAATAAGTTGACGTAAATATATAACATTATAACAATTGTACTATCTGGTTGTATTTAAAATTTTAATGAAAACCAAATCGGAAAAATGTGGGTATAGTAAATTTTTTTTGCATCCAACTAAAGCAACATCAATTAAAATCATGCGCGTTCTTTAACAGTTATTGTAAACAAAATCGTCCATCGCTCTTTTTTTTATCTACACTGATTTTTTAAACTAGTTCCAATTTTCGAGCAAATAAATCCCTTCAAAATAAGCAGCCGAAATAAGCTATTTTGTTTTGAAACTTAAACACGCTTAAAGCCTCTTTTAGTTTAGTTTTTATAATGCAATTATACAGCGTAACTCTGAACTACCCTACAACCCAAAATTCTAAGCATATCGGAAAAATTAGACCTTTTGAGCAATTGGGAAAGCAATTTTAAGACTTACTGTCTATTTATATGAAATCTTTAAAATTCTATTAGTTTAAATACCAACAAGTATATATTTGTGCAATCCTACAATACTAATTATAAAAAACATAGTATTATGGGCCCGGTTTTTTTAGTTACATTGATAATTTTGATATTAAAAAAATCCAATTGTTTTGATGCATCATAGAAAAAAACTACTTAGGAGGAAATAAAATAATTATAAATTTGGTAATTTTCACCTTCACAACAAAATAAACCGTTTTTTTTAAATTCGATACTAAATATTGAAAAAGTTAAGCAATATTTCACTTAATTTAAGAAAATCATAATAATTACTAATGCTTATTACATGGTCATTACATTACACAAAGCGTCGTTGGCACATCCGTTTTTGCTCTAGTTCAACTCGTTTAAATTATCAAGCGAACCGGTATGTTTTATAACTGTCAAACAGTTACAATAGTCACTCAGCACACAAAAAATACTTTTTCCAAACTGCTCTATTATTTAAAATTAAAATTATTATTTAATTTGCGTCAACATCCACAATGAAATCACACTTCAAATGATTTTCAATCTATTATGAAATATAATTTGTTTGAAGTATGGAATATGAATATGGTGTGAATTGCCTTATTATTTAAATTTTTAAATTATATATGCTTTAATTTTGTGTATTTACAGTTTGGAAAGTTAAACAGTTGTAATGTATAAGACCTAAGCACGTATCCATGTTTAAATCAATTAATCCGATCCCTCTGATTATATTACAAGTTGAAATTTAGTTTACCATTGAAATGTCCATTCTAAATAATTTGTCTTTGGACTCGCGTCTACAAATGGTCAATTTTTACGAGCCAGTTTGTAATCATGTTCGATTTTTAAATTTATTACCCTCTTTTATACTAGTGGAAAAAAGAACAGTATCATTTGAAGGCTCTATAGAAGTTTTATCCCGATATCAAACTCGTTAAAGTATACTTTGTATTTAAGCTGAATAAGTTTTTCCGCATTTTAAATGTTATTTTTTTTAAAAGAACATTTGTAAATATTTTTCACACCCTTGCAATCTGTAAATAAAAAAAATATTCAGTTATCGTAAGCGTACGTAAAAAAGTTAATTTTCTAGATTTTTTTTTAAATGCTTAAAATAAGTGCTAAGCATTTGCAATAAATATAATTACAGCGAATTAAAAATAAGTTTGACTTTTTACACTTCTGGAATAGTTTAAGCACTTTTTAGAGAAAATATCTATATGAAGCAAAATTGGAGACTTTAGTTAAATTTCACCGCTTACCTTTAGCAATAATGGAGTTATTTTGCTATAAGTATAAGTATATAGAAGACATATGTACTTAAGAAAAGAAGAAAATGAAATAAAATTATTATTAATTTCAAATGATAATTTATTGTTTAGACATTGTATAAACTGAAGGTAAAGAAAGGGTAAAATTTATGAGGGAAAAGGGATTCTTTAGGAACTTTTCAATCTTTAAAGGGTATTCCTCAATAGAACGTTGAAAAGCTGTGATAAAACTGGTTCAACAAAAATTTGGGGCACTAGGCAACAAAAAAGTACAGATTGGCAGATTACTAGGCCAAAACAAAAGAAAATACATTTTAGACATTTATGTATTTTATTGAATTGAGACGTTTAGAATTGGGCTACGAATCGGGACCTCCTTTGAACTCTTGGGATATAATAAGGATAGAAATCGTACCCTAATGGTAAACTTTCCCCAGTGTTCGTAACTATTTGGACATTGAATGTATAGGAAGTACCTATAAGCAATGAGGAGAGAGAATGGGGAGGGATCCAACCATCTACATATAATCCATATCTCTGTATTTTCCCGAATCACTAGGAGGCTTAAATTGTAGGCTGCAATAGGCTCGGAAAAAACAAGAAAACTAAGGACTTTTTTATTATCTAAAGATATAAATTTAGTTTTTTTTACCCCTTCGGCTCTGTTTGCGTTATTGTTGATGTATTCTCGGTTTGTCCGACGGAGTCAGACAAACCCATTAGACTAGTGACCTATTTTCTTTAAACAAAATCTAGTACTAAAAGGGGATAAGAGTAAAGACCATCCCTCTGGCTGGTCCGAAGCAGTTAAAGACGTGATCAGGAGACGGCCACTGATTTTGACATTTCGTGGACAAGCCCTCCTGCCTTCACAAAAGAAAGGCTTTTAATGAAGCCTCTTTTCAATGAGATGAAATAGTTCTTTGACAGACTCTGTCGCATTTAAGAGGTGTTTACGTAACTGTATACACCTAATTTTCATGATTGTTAACTTATAATGTGAGATGTCTCCTATTATCGAAATAAAATTAAGGATCGAAAGAGGTCATTGTGATTCGGGACTATGCGACGGCTGATACTGCCCTAGGCAGGTCAACTATCATATCTACAAAAATGACTTTGACTTTTTGAATTCCTCTTAAATTAAAAGCAATGATAAAATGTTGGAAAGGTTTTGTATTTCAGCGACTCAGCCGATGCTCGAACCGCGATCTTGGGCTTATGAGGCGAATGTAATACCTCATAGTAACTGAACCGAAAAATTGAGTTTTTAAATGGAATTTTTAAAAAAAGAAATGGAATTCCATGCCATATTTGTTGTCCTACCCAGGGCAGTATGACAGTTAGAACAGCTATGATAACACACGCCCCCTCCCCCCCCCCCTCCTCTCCCTGAAATAAATTTGATAAATCTCAACAAAAGATCTATCCCAAGTACTTGTAAATGAGTACAATAAATACAACGAAGGTGCGAGTTTAGCACTGGGGTAACGAATAGAGGCGCAAAGATGTCATTTCCGACGCGTGGACATGACGCCAGGAAAGCGTCTTGTAAACATCGGAACATGGCGACCCATGCCCGAAAGACGTCACACAATTCATGTGTACGGGTGTAAAAGTTACTCTCGCGTGCGAAATCGAGTAACCCTGGTCTCTGATATCATCGGCAACCACTCGGGAACTTCGACCGAAGTCAGTTGGCAGCACTTCGGAGCTTCTCGGTCAAGCGTCGTGACTTTCCGTGTACGGCAAACGAGACTGGAAACCAGTGCGCTGGTTTCTTTTTGCCTTGCTAAGTGTCTGAAAGTCCTCGCTTCGTGGTCCGCTCTGAATCGGCAAAGCGAAATGCGGCGATTCGGACTGTGCGTGAGCAGCAGATGCGAGCATGAACGAGCTGACCGAGTTACCAGAGATTGGTGAGACGGAGGGCGAGTTGGGATTTCAGTGCTCGTTTGCTTGTGGAAATGCATGGTTTTGACTGCAAGTGAATGTTTATGCATTTTACTGTGCTTATGTTATGTAGTTATGCTCCTTAAAAAGTTAATTGAATAGATTAGTAGAAGAATGTGCTAACTGACATGTTTGAAAAAAAAAAAAAAGATTTTTTCGTCACTAAATATGCTATTCCCTCCTTTTAAAGGTAACGAGGTTCTCCCTTTTCATAAACTTTAATTTAAGTATATAATTTACCTTTTGTAAGTGACGTTTTTATTGTATCTAAGTGCAAACGAAAAACTTTAAAGGAATTTTTTTTTCGTTTTCACCTTTGTGTCACTTAGCTCGTTCTTCCACTAAACTATTCAATTGATTTCGATTATCGTGATATTGTGAAAAATTAAAAGTATTAATAATTGACTTTATGCTTTTGAGTTTCTTAATTCAGGAGTCTTGGGTGCAGCTTGATTACGTCGTTCATTTAATCAATCCAGGAGGATTTCTGATCATGTGTAATGCTCTTGTGAAGATGCAGAAAACTTCGATCAAACAGGTAAGAACTCGTATAAATTTTTTTTGGTTTCTTGTTTAGCTTTAGTATAACAGGTATTTACGCTTCTTTGCGTTGAAAATGTGCTTGAACACAATTTGTTACTTTTCCATTCCGCGGGCGTAAGCAAATTCCGTTTATCGACAAAGATTCAATTTGGCCAGATTTGCAACCGGGAATTTTAAAAGCTCCTGCAATTTTAATGCAAAAACCAAACGGAAGTTTTAAATGATTTTTGAAAGGAAAAACTATTTTTTTTCTAGTTTTTGGTACTGATCATGAATATTTTGTTTCAGTTTCTTTTTAACTCCAGTACTTTTGCCACAATGGCATTTAAAAAAAAAAATTAGCGGCGTTTTTACGCTTTCCTGTGAATTTAATATGAACTTAGAATTAAGATGAGTTACAGCGACCCTTAACCCATTAAAGACCTATTTATGAATACCATAAACACCTTCCTTATATAATAATACCTTTAACTTTTGTTAAAAAAACATTTTTAAAATTTACTTTTCGTATCAAAAACACTTCAAAACATTTTCAGTTCTATGGTCTAAATTTTTTCCGTTTATTTAGATAAACCTAGGCAGGCAGCTTACTTATTACATTTCAAATTTTTCTGCCAATCGCCGTTAATGAGTAAAACCAGAAAGTTTAGGAATGTTTTCATAAATTTATACAAAATAAAATGGTACACTAAAAGTGGATTTTCGTTGCACAAAACCCTGGGACCTTGATATAGAGGAACACCATTTTTACCTCTAGAGTAGGTAAACAAATAAAGGTAGAAAAAGGAAACCAGATTCATATTCAGTATCAAAAACTAAGTCTCGTTTGTTGGTTGAAACTTTTTAAACAGTTTTGTACCCGAAAATTGTATTGTTATTGAATTTATTTTAAAAAGAAATAAAAGAATTAATAGATAATATTGTAGTTACTCTGATTATCAATTAAGACGCTGCAGTACATCGATTTTTATTTGCTTAATAATATTGTGATACGCAATACTCTCAAGACGTGATACAGCTGGGGAAAAAACGATTCACCCCTCGTTTCTCGGCTGCTATTAAGAGATTTTGTGAAAGGTGTCATTTTTTCAGGAAAAGGCGTAAGGAATTGATTACCGGCATTAAAAATTGTATAAGGGGTCGTCTACATATTGAAATGAGTACCAACTTTGAAATATCCAATGGCAACATCCTTTTTTTTACATAAAAATGTTCAGCACCTTCAAAATACCCTCGGTATAAAAAAGAATGATTTGTTTTTGCATTATTTGCCGAGATATTAAAGCATTAAATTTGAACGCGCTTAGGGGGAAATCTCCGAATTGAAAAAGGTAAGATTTAGGTTGTGTCTTTTCAAAACGACAAGCTAACATATTCTCGCCAAAAGGATGCTAGAATTAAACCTTCTTCACTAATACGGTGATTTTTTGGATGCGTTTTTTTAAAAAAAAATTTGGATTTTAAAATTCAGAAATAAAATAAAGGCTAGAAGATGAAACATTTTAATTTTAAATTAAATCACACATACAACGATTATTTAAAAAGCATATATTTTCGAATATAATAATTTATTTACATAGAAGATATTTACATGAATCATCATCACTTTTTACAAACGTGACTTACACTACAGACAGGATAATTTTGCATGGAATTACCCACATATATTCAGGTTTGTGCTTGGTCAGAGACCCGCTTATAAACCTTCCGCGATATTTAAGGAAAGCAAAAATAATAAAAAAAATACGTAAAATGATTTGGCAATGATTGTTAACAAAGGCAGTGGGCACTAATAATTTTAAATAATACATGTAACAATGAAATATACTAAAAACCGAATTCCAATAATATTTTAGAGTATTTAATTTTTAATCTTACACACTTTTGAAATTGTATTGGAAATAACATTCATTTAATCCATAGTAATCGATATAACTTAATGTTAATTATACAAAAAAATGCATTGCATGCACTTGAAACAAGAAAAGATTTTTAGACATTTGACAGACATCAATAATTTTAATAAACATTTACCAATAAACTTTTTCAACCACCAAACGATAATGCAAGTTAGGATCAAATTTGCCAAGTATTTTTTTTACACGGTCCCTAAAATTCGTTTTTTTCAGTTTTTTACAATAACTCGGCAAATAATTGTTGTTAAATTAAAAAAAAATTCGGGATTTTGGTTCTACTTGATCTACTTTATTGATTTATGTATAAAAAATGTGGGGTTGCTATTCATGTTTTATTTTTTCTTATTTAAATTTAAATAAAAAAATATTAAAAATAAAAATTTGATGAAAAAACTTATGTGATTTGTTTTTGGAAGATTAAGAAGTATATAATGAAAAAAGATTCTTTGTTTAATTCATTTTATTTGTGGAGGTATGAATAAAAGTTTGTGAAACTTTTTTAACATTATTGGCGTTCTAGTTTAAATGCTTATATCTCAACAAATAATGCAAAGTAATTAAGTTTCTTTTGGATATTGGGTATTTTGAAGATGATAAATATTTTTATATAAAAAAAATGGGTGTTGCCATTGGAATTTTCAATGTTGGTACTCATTTCAATATGTAGACGACCCCTTGTACAATTTTAAATGCTGGTAATCAATTCCTTACGCTTTTTCCTGAAAAAATGACACCTTTCACAAAATCTCTTAATAGCAGTCGAGAAACGAAGAGTGAATCGTTTTTTCTCTCCAGCTGTACAGACTGGCCAATTTCAAAGACAGTACACACATTTATTTTCAATATGGTATTACACAAATTCATTTTAACTCGACAATTAAAAAACATCAGACGTATAACGAATATTTATACATTGTAGTTGTAAACAAATTCTGAGCTATCTAATAATTCACTAAAGTTATTTGAGTGTAGTTCAAATCCTCATTTAAATAATTGTTAAAACTTTCTGCGCCCTGCTACGATATGAATTGGCAATTAATAAATTGCTCACATGGTTGTAAGGTCGCTATATCGAAGGTCTGCTGCAATACGTCTTCAGTATCGCATGCAAATAAATATTTCAGCTTAAAAAATTATTTTTATAACAACGTGTAAAAAAGTTCACTTTTTTATATCATATTCATTCATAAATCGTTGTGAAAATGACACTTTACGTGCTTACGTCACAGACAGTGCCAAAAGTAGTACTTTCGGCACTAGTGCGGTAAAGTAAATAAGAGTATCTGATTGGTAGAAAAACAAAATGATGTCATGAATATCTTCATGGAAACTAAATGATGTCATGAAACTCACTTATTTCTATTGGTTCATTACTTTTGCATTTTCTAATATCTCCATGGAAACTACAAGTACTACAAAAATTATTAAAGGAAATTAAATAAGACAAAAGTAAGAACACAAATTTCACGCCAAACAATACTTTAAACTGGTAGAATTACTTTTTTGCACGTTATTATAAAAAATATTGTAAGCAAGCGCGTGCCAAATAATACTTTATTAAGCTCTTGTCATTATTTCACTCGACCTACGGTCTCGTGAAATAAAAGCCACTCGCTTAATCAAGTATTATTTTCGGCACTAGTTGCTTAAATAACTATTATATCCATAATCATCCTAATATTCAAAACTTTGAACAGTAAGGTCCTACACGAAACTCCTTCTTATAACTACCTGTAAATTCCACCAAACCAAACCTAAACTTCTGGTGAAAAAAGACATTATGTAATACCACTTTATTCTGCTTCTTTTAGGGTACCGTCCTTATAAATAATTCTGCAGTGACTCGCAATTATCATTGGTAAGTAAAACATTTTCTTAAAATTTCTAATATTGTAATATAAATATTAGAAACAAATTAAAATTAATGCATGACAGCACATTTAAGTGCTATTTGTGGGAACACACGGAAGTGCGATTTTAGGGAACAGTAACGTAATCGTTTCCGGCTGCCTATTTCTAGACTCCTTAAGGAACTTTAACACAGCCAATTACGTCTCGTAATTTAGAACCCCGGGCAAATGACGAGGTCTACATCTGAGTGGGCACCCAACGGAACTTCGAGCGACATCGTACGCTAACTCCGTTGATTTCCGTCCACAGATTTAACGAGCACGTATATCGCAGTGTACTCGGGCACCCCGGTGATTTTTTTCACTAGCACGAATGCGTCTATAGTATGGCTAATTGGGGGTTCTCTACACACTGTAGATGCAATCTGTACTTAGGGTTAAATATAGTACATTTTGAGAGGCAAATATATAAAATATTAAAAGCTTAATAGAATACTAAGTGCGGGTTTGGAAATACTGTTTACCAATGTTTTTTAATACAGTTACTTTTGCTGCGCAGGCGTTTTGCTTCCGCGTAATATGTGACAGGAATATCATTATTGAATCCTTAGTTGTGTGGCCGACTGGGCTGTTTTACAAGTAAAATTGTTACGAATTGTGCATAATGTGAGAATAAGGGCGAATGAGCCCGACGGACCGCGGGTCTCCAAATATAAAGTGCCATCCCATGCAGCCAAAAATGTTTCGGATTCCCAACGCTGCCTACGATGTCTCTCTTAACGGTTGTGTCGGGTGCCTACTCAGGTGTCGGCTTGTCACTTGACTGTGGTTCTAAATTATGACGCCCCCGTCTCCAATAGCCCTCGTGTAGCTCTAGTGCAACGATAACTCCAACCAAAGTGCCTCTGTGTTTATACAATGGTAAAAATTATTTTCTAACCCAAATTTCTCCGGATGTATTGAATTAATTTTGAATACATAACTTTACACAAAATTTTCGAACCAATTTCAAAGAGTGGGAAGATAGGGACCTGTAAGTCGGCTGCATCTATAATAATAAGAGTCTGTCTGTGTGTCTGTTTGTCTTCGGATTATAAAAGACCCACTTATACTACCCTCAGGAATTCGAATTTTTTAAGATAGATTCCCTTTAATACCAACGTGTGCAACTGAGGCTTAGTTTTTCATATTTGTTCCATTTTTAGAGAAAATTCAAATTTTCTGAAAAAAATACACCACTTTCGCTCAAATCCGATCATTTTTTCTCTTTCCTGATGCCATCGGCTGAAAAAATTAAATAAAACTTTTAACGAAAACATTTAAAATTCAAAATGTTTATTTTATTCTTTTGCCATTACCTTCAGAAACTAAATTCATTATTTGAAAAATAATTGACATGTTTCAAGTGACGTAATTCCGCCAGTCTTCATTCCCGGATTTTATAATTTATAACGAGCGGAAACTACAATAATAAGTTTATGATCCTATAACAGGGTATATGGTACACATATTTGGAATCTATTTGATATTTTTTTTATTCCGTGCCAAGAACGGGTATAAATTTGCTAGTTTATCATATAAAGTAACAATTTTTAAATTTTTTTTGATACAGTAAGTCGGGTGATACAGCGCTGTACAGCGAGTCGGTGTCTACAGTAAGTCGGGTCGGGTTTAAAATATATTTTTGAATACATACAGACAGGGAAATGTAGCTTGGAAAATATTTTTTCCATTGAATTAACACAGAGGCACTTTCGTTTTTAGACCCGTGGTCAATTCGTGCTCAATCGCCCTTAATAACTTGACATTGTGTGTTATAAGAAACAAAGTGTATTGAATTTTCAAATGTGTGCTTATTTTAGGTTTAAAATAGTCTCTTAATGATATAAAAAAATTCAAATAAAGGGTTTTAAAAAAAGAGTTTAAGATAGTGAGTATTGTGGTCTTGGTAAAGGTAATTAAAAAACAGCGAATATTGTTTATGAAGGGCTAATAGTGTAAAACCTTTGCTTTTTTTTATTTTTATTTCAGGTGCTTGTTTTTAAATAGTTCTGCAATGACTCACAATTATCGTAGGCATGTATATCATTTCCTTAATGTTTTCTAATATTGTTCTATAAAATATTATAGAAACTAAATAAAAATTGCATTTTGAGGATACCTTGAGATTCGATTTGAGAATGTATTAGGGTGAGATTTTATGGTGAAATAATGTAGGTTTGATTGTGCACTAAAATGTGGAATTTGAGTGTATTATCTGATTGTGTACTCACATATGTTTTGAAGGTACATTTAGGTTCGATTTAAATGTATATTAAGGTATGAGTTGAGGGCATTTTAGGTGCGTTTTTATAGTTCAATTATGCAGACTTATTATCACAATAATATGTGATTTGTTTGTATTAAAGTGTGATTTGAGAGTAAAATTGGAGGTAGATTTTGGGGTTGCAATTTGGGTTAATTCTAGGTGGCATATTTAAGACCGATTTTTAATAATTATGTAAGATTAAAAAGTTCTTGTATGCGCCATTTTAACTCTCAATTACATGCGATTAAAGGGCACATTTTGGTTCAATTTGCAAAATTTAGTTTGCGTTGAACGATTTATATAGTCGAAATCGGTGATTTAAATTATCATTGTAGTCCATTAATTATCCTTATTAGTGGATTGATTTAGTGCATATTGAAGTTTTGTGCCTATTGATTGCTAAAACAGTTTGTTTTAGACGCTATTGAGAATGTGTATTTAGGGCTCAACAAATATATTTTTGAGAGTTTTGAGAAAATAAATATTAAATTCTAGCATGGTTCGCGTTGCGGGTTTGAAGTATTTATCAAGCGTATATTGCAGTGGGAATTCACGGATTAACAATTTAAAAATCGTGCTTAATGCGCATAAAATCGACAGATTACGATTTGGAGTTCGTAATTTGAAATAAACAAAAATGTACTACATTATTTTTTTTATTGTGTTTATTTAGCGTTAAAAATGAGGCATCAACTCTGAGGGATAAGCAAATTGGCTTAAGTGTAAACTTGTTTTCTCGGCATGAGATTTAATTTAAAATTTCTAAATGGAAATTTAATTTCTGAAATTTTTAAAAATTATATTTTAGTAGTAGGGGCTTTAAATGGCTCATCCGTGATTTAAATTGTAAAATTATTAACTTATTAAATTTATAAATTTTTAAAAATTATTTGTGTTGCTGGAAAACCTGATAACCAGGGGAAGGGTTTATACTTCTGTATCCCTCAGATGGTTAAGGGTTACGTAACCATTACGTTTAGGTTTCTAATACAGGGAGCTAAAGATTGTAGGTGTTGGGGGTCTACGTATTAAAATATCACATATTGCTGATGGACTATAAATATATAGAACCTTTGATATGTCATTTCAGGTAGCAGGTCGTCAAATGGCTTTACAATGGCCCTCAATCTTCATCGGTAGGTAAAACATTTCCTTAACATTTCCTTTTAATATTGTCCTATAAAATATTAGAAACGAATTTTTTTTTTGAAAATGCATTTATCGGGAACTATTTAAATTGATGGTAAATTGAGGCTAGATTAGGGAAAGTTAAGGTGTTATTTACGGGCATATAAATGTGATTCGATCACATATCTTGGGGTGCAAGTATCTTCAAGGGGCGGTTTGAAAGTTCTTTCCCACTTGAAGAGTACAGGAGAAAAAGAGCTTGATTTCATAGAGATCTGTCTGCATCAGGATTCTTTGGCAACAATATCGAGTCATCGCCTAAATTGGTGTAAGGAAAGCGGTTACTCACATTGTTTTTCTCTCGCGGCAACCCTGATTTACGCCAGAGATCAGTGGACACGAGTCGCACGTTTGTACCGCGAAAGAAGAACCGAAAGAAAAATCGGTTTCCTGTCGCCTATGTCCGCCAAGCACAAAAGAATACTGTTCCCTTGATTTGCTATAGTAATAATTTCGCGAGATTTGACAGCTAGCGCAAACCATCTTTGCGCAAAATCCTTTATCAAGTTTCAGCTAACACGCAATAAGATTCGGGAAACAATTACAGTAAGTCGTAATCAATGCGACATTTATTTAAATGTGACGTAGGGATACCATGGGCATACTGCATAAAATTTGAGGTGGTGACCTCATCGACAGTTGCACCTATTAATTTTGATGCTGCCCTCTCGACATCTAATAATTTTAACATAACCTAACCCCAATATAAAACATTTCCTTTATTTTCACATGTATAATTAAGTAGATATGACATTGCTCTTTATCAGCGCGTTTGAAAGTTTTTGATTTATTGAAATACATGTTCAAATACTCAAAAATTTTCTTTTGCGGAAATTCCTTGTGTCAAAGTATTGTCAATTTAGTAATTTCGCAGCAGCACTCCTAATGGTCGCCTGCTTTGATGCCTCAATTTTCCAAATGTTCAAATATTTTAGGTTTAATAACGAGATTTCTTATCTCACAGGATTCATGGATCATTCTTTTTGGATTAATTCAATATAACGACATTGACTATTTTTGACATAACGTAACCCATTATTGTGTGAAATAATTTTTATCAAGTTTAACTGCTACGCAATAAGATTCAGGAGGCAATTATTGTACATCTTAATCAATGCTACATTATTGAAAAGTGATGTAGGCAACACAAGCGTATAACATCAAATTTGTAGTGGCGACATCTATCGATAATCTTGCATACGAATTTTTATGCTGCCATCTAGTGGCTAGTATTTTCAACTAAAACGAACCCTCTTTAAATTGTAAATGGTTTTTTCACACATTTTTCACGCGTGCAATTAGGTACGAATAAGAATGCAATTACTACTTTAAAGGGTTCTTTTATTTACAATTTTAAGTAATTTAGTAACTTTCAGGGTTGGGGACTGGTTAGGGTCTATTTAAGTGACATTTGATTGTGCTATAAGGTAGATTTGAAATTTAAAAAAAAAAGTTTTTTGAGATAGAAGGTTACAATTTGATGCTTTTGAAGTCACAATTCATAGGTACAAAATTACATTCGAATTAATAACTTATTTCGATGTGATTTGAAGACACAGTTAGGCTCTATTTAAACATACATAAAGGTTTGGCATAAGGGTACGTTTGGGTGCGAAAGAGTGCAATTCGGCGGATATGAGGCTGCAATTTTAGTGTACATTTAGGCTAGATTTAACAGTACTTAAATTTGCAGTTTGAGAGTGCAATGAGATGAGGTAGATTTGAGATTACAATTATATGCGATTTTTATGCAATTAGAGGGCATATTTAATATCATTTTGCTAAATACATTTTTCGTCAAATGATTTTTATAGTCAAAAGTATTGCGTTAAATACTTCTTAATATGGTGTAATAATGTATATTATTGGCTCAAAATAAGGCCAATAAACGTTTAAAAAATTGCTAATTGGCTCCTAAATCAGTTGATTTATGTAGGCGAAATCTTTGCTAATAATGGTCTAGAAATTATGCCTGATATTAAATAATTATACTGAATTTTGATGGTTTGAAAAATGGAGTTGGTGTATTAGGGTTAAATATCAATCATTTTGATATTTTAAAATAATAATTATTAAATACGAACATAGTACGTATTGCACGTTTGAAGTACTTTATCAAGTTATGCAGTGTAATTTTACGGATTTGACTATTTTGGAATTGAGGACATTAATAGTCCGTATTCCAGTCTTAAAAAGTATGCATTAAAAAACGAATTCAAGGACTTTAATGTGTATCCTTTGATATTTTCTTTTAGGTGTCCGGTTTTAAATGAGTCTGCAATGACTGACTATTATCATAGGTATGTATAGCATTTTCTTAATGTTCTAATATTTTCCTATAAAATATTACGGGAAACGGATTAAAATAAAATAATTTAGAGGGGTTTTCTAGGTACGATTTGCGGGAACATTTGGGTGCTATCTGGCAGCTTATTTTGGTGTATTTCATAGTATACTTATGTGCAATGTAATTGTCCAATCACATAATTCTAGAGTAAATTTAGGAGCAATTTTAAGTAATTTTTGATGCCGATTTGAGAGTACAAGTAGGAAAGATCTAAAGTTAGATAGTGGTGATTTGAATACACAATTAGATGTAATTTTAGGTTAATAAATAAGAATTGATTGCTTAAGTAAAATATGAGTTCACGTTTAGGTGTGAATTGAGTGAGCAGTTACGTGGATTGAAGATCACAATTTCATTTGATTTGCGTGTTCACTTACGTGCGATTAAAGGGATACATTTGGGAACGATTTTAAATTGAAACAATGTGCAATTTAAATATACAGTTAGCTTTTGGAGGGTGCATTTAAGTGTGATTTGAGGGTGTAATTAAAAAGGAAGTTGTTCGGTGTGCTGGTGCAGTTATATACTATTTGAGAGTACGATTATTTGCGATTTGAAGTACACTAAGCTGTTTTTGTTGGTAAATTTAGGAGATATTTTAGACACATTTAGTTTTTTTAATCATGGTTATGCGAGACCTAAACTTTGCATATTTCGAGAAAAAAAACTATTATAGCGGTATGGAATGATCTCGTTTATGCATAAGTTACTTCCTTAAAAATACTTAGCACTGCAAACTAGTAATTTACCTTATTAATAATAAAAAATGATAACTATTGAGGCCAAAGTAGTTCTTATTTTGCTATCGTACGAAATCTTTACTTAAGTTTAGATATAGTACATGTTGAGAGATAAATATTAGAGGCCTAACATAATACTAAGTGCGGTTTAAAATGCTGTTTATCAAGGTTTAATACAGTTGTTTAACGGTTAAAAATTTTGTAAACTGAGAGAATAAAATCATGCTTTAAGGGCGATTAAGCCCAAATAGACCACATATTTTCAAACCAAAGTGCCTCTGCGTTAATCCATACGAAAAAAAACTTATTTTCTAAGCCGCATTTCTCCGGTTGTATTGATTTAATTTTACACAATATTGGAATCAATTAAAAAAGGTAGGTTTGTAACACAATCTGTCACTTAACCCGCTTCCACACAACAGTTGTGTTTAACAGGTAAAAAGGAGACAAGCACAGCATTGATATTCTATATTAAACATTTACATGCTAAATTTGGCTAGTTTCATTTATTTTATTTCGAAAATTCAATAATTATTATTTATCGTTTGCAAAAATTTATATTTCAAAGAATAAATATGTAATATTCCTCGCTTTTAAATAGAATGAAAACATTTCATATCAACGTACAAAGAATCTCGTAGTGAAATATATTTGACGTCATTTCAAACTGATCAATGTCGCAAAAATAAATTTATTTTAATTTATTGTCTAAAAGAATTAAAGTTTATCGAGCGATTGTTGCGAATGTCGATGGTGATTAAATTCTAATAAAATGGCTTTCTATGCTTTTTAAATGAGCATTAAATTTGGCAGTTTTTAAATAATGGAAGTACTTTGAATTCGAATACTTTTCTGCAATTTTCAATGTATTCTAATTTCGATGCGCTGAATTTTTTGACGTATCACACTTGTCCGTAGCATTTGTAGTTTGGGCTACAAAAGTGGGTGACGGACAGACAGCCAGACGGACGGACTGAACGATTTTAATACCTACCGTAATTAAGTTAGATACATCTATCGTATAGTAATAACCGTTTGTAAAAATATTCAATACAGCCGGGAGAAATATAGCTTTCGAAAATATTTTTTTCCAATTGGATAAACACAGGCATATTTTTTTGGGTATTTTTTTGGTTTTGCAATTTAGTAATGGTTCAATTTGTAAAATCTACTTAGATTGACTCATTGAACGATTTATATAGTCGAAATAGGCGCTTTAAATTTTCATCGCAGTCTAAAGTTCTTTTTATTACTGGCTTCATCTAGTTCAAATAAAAGTTTTGTGCCTATTGATTTATAAAACAATTAGACGCTATTAAGAGTGTGTATTTAGGGTTCAAAACAGATAATTTTGAAGGTGTTGAAACAATAATATATTCAAAAGTAGTACACATTGTGGGTTTGAAGTTATCGAGAATTTAATGCAATGTGAATTTACGGAATTAACGATTTAGAATCGTGCTTAATGTGTATATAATCGAGAGATGACGGTTTGGAATACGTACTTTTGAACAAACAAAAGAGGACGTACTACGTTTTACTAATTGTGCATATTTTAGCATTTCAAATAAGGCATCGTAAGAGTATGTACCGGTTTCTAATACAGAGTTAAAGATAAGGAGTTTAAGATTGTGCGTGTTGTGGTACAGGTATTAATCTAGCAAATAGTGCTGATGGACTATTGATATCGAACCTATGATATGTCATTTTAGGTACCAGGTCGTCAAATGACGTTTCAATGGCTCACAATCTTCAATGGTATATAAACATTTCCTTAATGTTTCTAATATTGTCCTATAAAATATTAGAAACGAATTTTGAAAAAACGCATTTATTGGGAGCAAGTTTTAATTTGTTCGTATGTTTCTGTTGATAAGGGGAAAATTAAGGTGTTATTAAAGAGTATATAGATATGATTGGAGGATTTTTAAGGGGCGGTTTAAAAGTTTTTCTCTTTAATTGATAGTATAATCAAGAGATTTGACGGTGCTAACGCAAACCACCTGTGAGTAAAATCCATTTATTTTAATCGAGTTTCAGCTATTACGCTGTTAGGTTCGGTATGCAATTGCAGCAACTCTTAATGAGACATTTAATCAAAAGGGTTGTTGACAATCCACGAATATTACGTCAAATGTGTGGTGACGACTTCTTTAAACAGTTACGCATATTAATAATTTTGGTGCTGCCATCTAGTGGCTAATGGTTTCCACTAAAACTTAACCCAGATAAATTTTAAACTTATTTCTTCCCACATTTTTTACAAGTGCAATTAGGTAAATATGATGATGGACAATAGTATCTTTTTATTGTACATTTTTTTAAATGTAAGTGATGTAGTAACCTTTTAGAGACGGATCGGTGTGGGTGTATTTAAGTGATGTTTGATTGTGTAGTAAGGACTGTTTGAGGTAACAAAACTATGTGATTTTGGGGAATATTTAAGATAGATTATAATTTGATGTTATTTGAAGTAAGGTTCTATACAATTAAAAAATAAATTACATACGAATTGTTCATTTAGTTACCATTTGAAGGAGCATTTTAGGATAAATTTATTTTTCGTGGTTATGGTAGACATACTTAGCCTATTTCGAGCAAAATAAAATGTATTGAATGATCTGTTTCATCATAAGTTATTGACTGAAAGTACTTGGTACTGTGGGCCAGTAATTTGGTCTGATAGTCTAATAAATCCACCAATAGTTTAATTAACAAAAAAAATCGGTGACTATTGGTTCCAAAGTATTTGCTATTCTAAAAAAATTGTACTTAGGGTTAAATATAGTAAGTTTTAAGAGATAAATATGTAATATATCAAAGGCCTAACATAAATACTAAGTGCTGGTTTGAAATACTGTTTAAAAAGGCTTAATACGGTTACTTAATGGTTAAAAATTGTGTGTACTGTGTGAAAATAAAATCACACTTTAAAGGCAAATGAGTCCGATCGACCGCGGGTCTCCAAACCAAAGTGCCTCTTTGTTAGTCCAACGGAAAAAATATTTTCGAAGCCACATTTCGCCGGCTGAATTGAAATAATTTTATAAAAAATCTTCGAACTGATTTCAAAAAGTAAGATTATAGAGACCTGTAAGTCAGCAACATTTATCATATAAATATAACAGTTTCTAAAAATATTTATTACAGCCGGAGAAATGTAGCTTAGATAATAATTTTTTTTCCATTGGATTAATTAACAGAGAGACACTTTGATTTGGAGACTCGCTTTCAATTCGGGCTCAGTCGCACTTAATGGCTTGATATTGTGTGTTATCGGAACTAAAGAATAGCTTTAAATTTTCAATAGTGTGCTTATTTTAGGTTTAAAATAGTGTCTCGTAATTATATAAAAAATATCTAATGAAGGGTTTTTAGAAACTAAAGCTTAAGATAGTGCGTATTGTGGTCTTCGAAAAAGTAGTTTTATTGAGAGCGAATATTGCTTTTGAATGGCTAATATTGTATAACCGTTGATATTATATTCCAGGTGCTTGTTTTTGAATAGTTTGGCGATGACTCACAATTATCAAAGGTATGTATATCATTTCCTTAATGTTTCTAATATTGTTCTATAAAATATTAGAAACGAATTAAATATAAATTGCATTTTGAGGTTACCGTTAGATATGATTTGAGAATATGTTGAGGTAAGATTTTATGGTGAAATAAGATATGTTTGATTGCATAATAAGGTGAGAGTTGAGTGTTTTAACTGATTGTTTATTCAGGCTTGAAAAACATTCAGTTACACAGGTGTACTTTGACGGTGCATTTTGGTTCGATTTAAATGTACATTAAGGTTTTATTTGAGTGCATTTTAGGTGCTTTTTGATAGTTAAATTATGAAGATTAATTATGACAATGTCATTTGTTTGTATATTAAAAAATGAAAGTAAAAAAGAGAGTAAAATAGAGGTATATGGGCGGGTGCAATTTAGTATAATTCTAGGTTGCATTTGACCGATTGTTAATAAATATGTGCGTTTAAAAAGTTCTTATAAATGCCATTTAAGAGTGCAATCAGGTAGATATTAGCTCCCAATTACGCCATTAAAGGGTTCATTTTGGTTCAATTTTCAAAATTTAGTTTGCATTGAATGATTTATATAGTCGAAATATCGGGGCTTAAAATTCGTTTTATAATCTAACAATTATCCTTATTAGTAGTTTGATCTAGTACATGTTACAGTTTTTTGCCCATTAACTGCTAAAATAGTTCGTATTAGATGCTATTTAGAATGAGTATTTAGGGTTAATAATGGATATTTGTGTAAAGAGTTTTGGAAAAATAAATATAAAATTCCAACATAGTGCATATTGCGAGTTTGAAGTATTTAACACGAATTTACGGAGCGATTCAAGATCATGCTTAATATGCATAAAATCGAGATATGACGATTCGGAGTGCATAATTTTGAATTAACAAAATTGTACAACGTTTTTTTTAAAATTGTGCTTATTTAGCGTTAAAAATAAGGCATCGTATGTGGTTATCAGTTAATCATGTGATGCGATTTTGTACCTCCCCCCCTCTTCTTGGTGAGGTTTCGTGATATTTGGCTCTTACTGATTGAACTCTTTTATGGCGAGTTTCAAATAGTTTTTTAAAGCTCCGAATTTTTTAAAAGTAGCATAATCTCTGTATACCTTAACATCCACGGAGAGTTCAGATTCATTGTAATCTGAACGCAAAATTGGTGGCGAGTCACCTAGGTGGTGCCACAAAAAAAAGCTTTCAGTTCTGGGGATTATGCCGAGTCTGCGAAGGTTTGACGGCCAAAATTGCAGCTCCACTGGGGAAACAAAAACATTTTTAAATATGGTTCGAAAGTTTTACGGTCCAAAAGAACTCATTGGCAAAATATTTTAATGGTTCGAAAAAGCTTATATAAATACAAGGGTGTCCAGAAAAGATCTCCAGGGGTGTTTGTGGTTGCAAAAATATTTTATAATGAAATAAAAAACATACTAACCATGTTTTATACATAACTGAAAGGCTAATTTTTCAGTTTTTTTAACACTTATAAAGTTTCTATCTGAGCCCGTTAGATTGACGTCGACGTCTAAAGGTATTCTACTTTCCATGTCCTGGCGAGAATGTCTGGGACGGTTGCCACACAATGGACAATTACAGCGTTTTCACAAACATATTATTCGATTAAGCATATTAAAAACCTCTAAAACCAAGTATGTCTGTTTTAAAGATGTGTTTATTTTAAATTCATTTTTAAAGTTATGAACATCACTCCTGTTAAACCTCTCTAGCATAACAGATGACGTCACGGTTGGCTTTTTTGTTTTTGGCGTAATATTTCGTATAAACGTTTCACTGTATCGCTTTTGAAACTGTGAAAACGTGCTTTCATCCTTTCAATCTTAAAAATATGCTATTTTACGAAACATGTCATGTTCATTCAGTAATTTCTTCAACTGAACGATTTCACTCGACTATGCCGATCAGATCAACATCAAAGTTCTGCAATAGCTCAACGCGCTCTAGTGTGTATTTTAACTAACAACCAATTTGGAAAGTGTTAACTTCCTTGATATGAACTGTTACAAATAATATTGTCTTCATCTTTTATGAGGTTTCGCAGAAATTGTAAGTTACTATTTTATAAGTGTTTACAGCATAGATCGAAACATCGCCAAAACATAACAGTTGAGTCAGACGTTTTTTCAGTGACTACATTGGAAAATTTCAAATGCATTTTTTGGTGAAATTAAACATATTTGTGAATATTAACCTTACATTCGGAATCTGCAGCTTCTATTGTACCAGAAAAACTCATATATTATGAATTTCGCGTTTCATGCAACTTGTCCATTGACTATTCGTTCCCTGAGATGTTGAACATCACGAATTTTCTCTGCATACACAAGATTCTTGATATGCCCCCGGAAGAAAAACGTTTCGTTTCTATGAGCCAAATAACACATTGAGCCTTTTGTTGCGGAGTCGCCAACATTTCAAATTTCGCGACGTCATTTTAAGGTCAACGCCCTGCAGCGCCGCCAACAGTTGATACAAACATTCCCAATTGGTATGAGTAAAACTTTTTGAGCTACTCTTTTCAGAGAAATCGATTAAAATTTGATATCTTTTATAGTTAGTGAGATATGAATTTTTTTAAAACCCCGGAGTTCTTTTATAGACACCCTGTATTATGTAGATTTTGCCAAATTTTTATAGAAAGTCATATTTTACTAGAATTTTACCACTTTATTTTCTCTCTATTACGTTTTTTTTGCGGGAAAATAAAGCAAGATTCGTCTTGATCCCTCCCTCCCTCCCTAAAGGCAACAAAGAATTAATGGACGCCCCCTTAAGAGTATCAACCAGATTTTAATATAGCGTTATATGTAAGGAGTTCAAGATTGTGTGTGTTGTGGTCTACGTATTAAATTAGCAAATATTGCTGATGGACTATTAATATAGAACCTCTGATATATCATTTCAGGTACCAGATCTTCAAATGACTTTACAATGGCTCTCAATCGTCATTGGTATGTAAAACATTTCCTTGCTGTTTCTATTATTGTCCTATAAAATATTAGAAACAACTTTTCTAAAAAAAAATTAAATAATTTAGAAATTCAAGATTCAAATTGATGGTATATTTAGGTTAGATTAGGGAAAAATAAGGTGTCATTTAAGGGCATATAGATTAAATCATAGATTTAGTTTGATTTGAAGAATCTTTAAGGGGAGGTTTGAATGGTTTTTAATGTTTTTCCACGCTTGATTTTTGTTAGCACAATCACGGGAGATTCGACAGTGCTAACGCAAACCATCTTTGCGAGAAATCATTTTTAGCCTACTTTTCTTTTTTTAATTTGAAAGAATTAAAAAAAAAATGAAAAAGTAGGTATTGACATGCGGTCGATGTCCGTCTGTCTGTCCGTACCCTCCTTCCAAAATCGGTTCTATCAATCGGACCTTAAAAATTATTTTTTTGTTAGAAAGCTATGACCTCAGAGACCTAACTTTAATACTTTTTGTCCGCCTGTCTGTACGTCTGGACGGACATAAATCTATCTGTCAGCGAATTTCCCATTGATTCAATTTTGAGTCATTTAAATCACGGTTGCTAAATAAACAATGGCATGAGAAACTTTATTTAAAAATATTTGAAGCAAAATAATTTTTTCATGGATCAGTTTCGAATGATGTCATAAAATTTAGCACTATGTGATTCTTTGATTGTTCATGCATTGTTTACCAAGAAAGCGGAAAGGCATATTTTTTGCATACAATTATGCTTAGTTTAATTTACACTTCTTATTTTTTAATGTAGTTTGGAGTAGTTACATTACTTATGTTATTAATAAATATTGAATTATTCTTTGAACTACAAATAAATCGTGCAGACGATAAATTATATCAAGTTAATTTGAGAAAGAATATTAAGGAAAATAGTTGATTTTGGCTTTTAGAAGTTTAAATTATAGCTGGATGTTGTGTTTAGTGATTTTTTTCCGAATGTGTATAAATCTAGGGTAGAAACGGTTGTTGATGATATTTACTTTTAAGAACCTAGTTGTTTTAATATTAGAATTTCAGTAAGTATTTAAGTAACAGGAAAATAGGCTATTTTAGTTCTTTAAGAACTTATTGTTTTTATTAAGTTTCAGCTACTACTCAATAAGATTAAGGGTGCAATTGCAATACATCTTAATCAATGTGATAATTATTCAAAACTGACGTAGAGACAACACAGGCATATTGCATTAATTTTATGGGAACGACATCTATCGGCAGTTTCACATACTAATTTTGATGCTGCCATCTAGTGGCTAGCAGTTTTAAACTAAATCTCGCCCCATATAGATTTTCAACAGTTCTTTCTTCATACATTTTTCACAGGTGCAATTAGATAGATACGGAAATGGGCAATGGTATCTTTTAAGGGTACATTTATTAAAAAAAAATTAATGTAACTTGTAAGGGACGAATCGGTGACGGTGTATAGCTTTTGCGGCAAAATCAAGTAATGTCCGTTATTAGTTAGGGACGAATCTGTAAATCGAACCTCAACGCCTCGAAATTTTTGCTTACTTGTATCAAAATCTCTGTGTCCGTTTTTAGTTTAGTTCAATAGAGGAGATCCGCCAAACATCGACATCTTGTATTCTAGTTAAAGGCGGTCTTAAGGAGGTTTTTTTTTGTTAAAGCACATATTGGTAAATCAAATCTATAGGTATTTTGTTACTTTGAAGTTTTAAAGATAATGGCTGGTCCGTGACTTACCGGTCCGGTACTGCTGCCAAACTCCATACCTTAAATCCTAAACAAATATATATGTAAAATATTAGTATATGGTCGCGGTTATATTATTTATTTCTATATTCACATGAGATAAACGAACGTGGTATTTGATTTTGAACGAAAAAAAAATCGGCAAATCGTTAGATTTAATACGTGAAATAATCGGCACAGTATGTCCTAGAAATAATGTTTAGAAGTCGTTTAAAAACTATGTCTTTTAAAAACTCGTTTATTTTTACGTTTGAAATAAGTTTGAACCCTGGTTGTGGTACAGATAAGTTTTTAACTACTTAGATTTACGGTCACAATTACATGGAACTTCAAAGTTCGATTACACAGCATAATTAATTACGATATTAAAGTGAAATAAAATGTATAATTTAAAAATGCATTAAAGAACTTCTTGGTTCGATGTGGGAGAATATTTAAGCACATTGGAGAGTTAAAGGCGAATGAGCCCTATCGGCCCGGGTCTCCAAACCCAAGTGCTTCAGTGTTAATCCAATGGCAAATTTTTTTTCTAAGCCACATTCCGTCTGTAATGAATATTTTTACAAACTTTTTTATGAAAAAAGTAGCTTGTCTCTATAATCCCATTTCTTTTGGTTCGAATATTTTATTTTTTAATATTCAATAAATAAATTTATACAAAATATTCGAACCGATTTCAAAAAGTGAGATTATAGAGACCTGTAAGTCAGCTATATTTATCATATAAAATTAACCGTTTGAAATTTTTTTAGTACAGTATGCAATTTGGTGTAATTCTCTGTTGCACTTAAGATCGATTTTTATATGCGATTAAAAAGTTATTAAATGTGCGATTATGAGTGCAATCATATAGATTTTAGCTCCTAATTACATACCACTAAAGGGCACATTTTGGTTCAATTTTCAAAATTTAGTTTGCATTGATTGATTTATATATTCGAAATATGGGGCTTAAAATTAGCATTGTAGTTCAATAATTCTTTTTATTAGTGTCTTGATTAAGTTCATATTGAAGTTTTGTGCCTATTTATTGCTAAACAGTTCGTATTAGACGCTATTGAGAATGTGTATTTAGGGTTCAATTTAGATATGTTTGAGACAATAAATATCCAATTCGAATATGGTACGTATTGCAAGTTTGAAGTATTTACCACGGGTTTGATACAGTGTGAATTTACGGAATTATCAATTTAAATTCGTGCTTAATGTGCATAAAATCGAGAGATGACCATTTGGAGTGCGTAATTTTGAACAAACAAAAGTGAACTACGTTTTTTCTCTACTTGTGCAAATTTAGAGTTTACACATCGTAAGACCTTCAACCACTTTCTAATACAGAGTTAAAGATACGGCTTACAATTGTGTGTTGTTGTTTATGTATTAAAATAACAAATATTACTGATTATTAACATAGCACCTTTGGTATGTCATTCCAGGTGCCTGCTCTTCAAATAACTTTTCTATGGCCCTCAATCTTCATTGGTATGTAAAACATTTCCTTTATGTTTCTAATATTGTCCTATAAAATATTAGAATTAATTTTTAAAAAAAAATGAATGCCTTGATCGAGTATTTTTAGGTTCCAATTAATGGTTTATTTAGAATCGATTCGGGAAAATTAATTTGAAATTTAAGGGCATACAGGTATGATTGGAACATGGATTTAGTGTGATTTAAAGTACCTTTAAAGGGACTGCTAACGCAAAAATAAATCTTGGCGTTCAATCATTTTATCAAGTTTCACTTACTACGCAATAAGATTCCGGGTGCAATTGCAGTACGTTTTAATCAGTGTGACATTTATTCAAAAGTGGCGCAGAGACAACACGGGCATTACATAAAATGTGTAGCGGCGACATATATTGATAGTTATACATACTACTAACATTGATGCTGTCCTCTAGTGGTTTCAACTCAAACTAACCCATTACAAAGTTATTTTTTTTCCACACAATTTCTACCTTCCCGCCTCAATGTATCACTTTAAAGCCTTGGTTTGTAAGAACACCAAATCGGCCGTTGAGATGTGCGTTCGAATTTCCCGCTTTCTATTTGGCCCTAGTTGTCACGTGACCACAGCGCCAAAAATAACGTTGATCTCAGCGTTCGAAGATCTCGAATGAGTTGTGGTTGATTAGAGCGTCCAAAACGTGCAAAACGGCCGATGTTTCTACCTATTCCAATGAGATAACGATGACTTTCGCTTACTACGCATGCGTTAGGTGCGGACGCATCACAAGACGTGAATTCTAGAAAAACCACCCAAGTGAAGATAAGACGCTGATATCGATGAGTAGGGCGTTTTTTAACGCTTTGACGTGCGTTTTCAGTCTTATCAAACCAGGGCTTTAGTGTTGCATTTAATTAGTTCACTTCTAGATTATAAAACCTTTGATTAGGTCGAATCAAAATTGTCATTTAGTAAAAACAGATCTAACCTTTTCATCCCAGACAAAATGCAGTTAATAATTTTTTTCAATTTTCCAGTTACAGCTTGACGGTTTATCTTAGTGGATTAAAACGTAATTAATTTTCAATTCAAATACGTTTCTCGTTTGTTAAGTGTGATGTGCCGTTTTTAAGGGGGAAATGGGCGCGCTGGACCGCGGGTCTCCAAACTCGAGTCCCTCAGTGTTAATCCAAAGGAAAAAAAAACTATTTTCTCCCACATTTCTCCGGCTGTATTGAATATTTTTACAAACAGTTTTTTTTAAATAATAAATGTATAGATAACTAACAGGTTTCTATCTTCACACTTTTTGAAATTGCTCCGAATATTTTGTGTAAAACTATTTATTGAAAATTAAAAAAAAAATATTCGAACTAATTTCAAAAAGCGGGAAAGTCGGGACCTGTAAGTCAGCTACATTTATAACATAAAAAAATCCGCTTGTAAAAATATTCAATACAGCCGGAGAAATGTGGCAAAGAAAATATTTTTTTCTCCATAGGATTAACACTGATGCACTTTACTTTGGAGACCCCCGGTCCAGCGCGCCCATTCCCCCTTAATTGTAAAATCTTAGTAAATTACTCTAGAATTGTGAAGGGTTAAGTCGTATTTCAATTCCCTCCTGAATATTTTTGTGTAGTAGCTGAAACTTAATAAAAATGATTTCATTCAAAGATTTGTTATTTAAGGTTGCTGAATCAACAGAAAAAGAATGAATAATGAACCTTTTTATTACAAATATTGTTAACGAACATTGAAAAATTTAACTTTTTGAAAAATTGAAATTGAAACAGGGAATTTGAGGCTTCAAAGAAGAAGCAGGCGACCATTAGGAGTGCTACTACGAAATTACTTACAAAAATTGACAATACTTTGACAAAAGAAGGTATTTCTGCAAAAAACAATGTTGAACATTTGGAGGACTTCCAAGTTTATATATTTTTATTATTTAAAAACCTTCAAACACGCTGATAAAGAGTTGAACTCTTTGTATAAAATGTGTAACGATCCCAATTTTTAGACTATGTTCATAAAGGCGGGCTAAATAATATTCCTAAATAACCGTGGATGGAGGTTTACATGAAAGACTAATTTGAATAGTTAACTGTTGTTTTATAGGATCATAAAATTTCTTAAAATATGAACAGTTGAACACAGTTTTAGTAAAAGTTGAAGTGGTCAAAAATTCGCAAACAAAATAACCAATTTAATAGGTGATCCAAATATTTTTGACCTGCGAACACCATCCCATTACTTAGGTGGATCTTGTTTAATCATGTTGCCAAAATGTGAAGGTAGAATATTCTTGCAGATCTGATGTTCTGAATAAATGAACTGAATTCTGAATGAATGAAACACAGGCAGACTTTGTTAAAATTTTATTCAAAGCTGACGTTGAGACAACACAGGTTTTTTTCAACTAAATCCAACCCTTGACATAGTGTGTTATAGGACACAAAAAAATGCATTAAATTTTCAAATGTGTACTTATTTTAGGTTTAAAATAGTGTCGCGTAATGATGTAAAACATTTCTAATGAAGGTTCTAAAAAAAGAGCTTAAGATAGTGCTCATTGAGGTTTTGGAAAAGGTAATTAAAAAAAAGCGAATATTGCTTATGAACTGCTAATATATAACCTTTAATATTTTATTTCAGATGCTTGTTTTCAAATAGTTCGGCAATGACTCACAATTATCAATGGTATGTATATATTTTCCTTAATGTTTCTAATATTGTTCTATAAAATATTAGAAACGAAATATAAATTGAATTTTGAGTATACCGTTAGATTTGATTTGGGAGTGTATTGAGGTTAGATTTTATGCTGAAATAAGGCATGTTTGATTGCTCAACAAAGTGGGATTTGACTGTATTAACTTATTGTTTACTTAGGTGTGCTTTGAAGGCGCGTAAAGGTTCGGTTTAAATGTATATTACGGGGGGGGGGGGGTTGAGTTGAGGGCATTTTAGGTTAGTTTTTATAGTTAAATTATGCGGTTAAGAGGCAAATAGTTTCAACTAAAACTTAACCCAAATAAATTTTAAACTGTTCTTTTCTTCCCACATTTTTTATAAGTGCAATTAGGTAAATATGAGAATGGATAATAGTATCTTTTTATTGTACATTTATTTAAAAATTAAGTGATGCAGTAACTTTTTAGGGACGGATCGGTGTGGGTGTATTTAAGTGATGGTTGATTGTGTAATAAGAGTGTTTGAGGTTACAAAAATATGTGATTTTGGGGTATATTTGAGATGGGTTAGAATTTGATGCTAATTGAAGTAAAGGTTATATACAATTTAAAGATAAATTACATACGAATTGTTCATTATTTACCATTTGAAGGAGCATTTAGATTCTTTTTAAACAAATAACATAAATTAAGGTTGGACAAAAGGGTACGCTTGGGTGCAATTTAAGAGTACTACAATTAGGTGATGTAGAGGCTGCACTTTTAAGGGTACATTTAGGTTTATAATATTAGGTTTTAATGTGCGGTTCGAGAGCGCAATGAGCTGTAGATTTGAGGTCACAATTATATGCTATTTGGAAGGGTACAATTAGAAAGCATGTTGAAGTTTATTTTGCTAAATTCAGTTTGCATTGAAGGATTTTTATTGTCAAAAATATTGGATAAAATACTTCGTAATTTAGTATAGTAATAATGCTTATTATTAACTTTAAATACTACCGATAGTTTTTTAAAAAAATGCCTATTGTTTCCTAAACTCGCTGATTTGTATAAATGAAATCTATGCTAATAATGGTCTATAGCCTAGTAATAATGTCTAATATTGATAAATAGTGCGTTTTGAGGGTTTGAAAAATTTTAGTGTGTGTGATTTTGTATTTAGGGTTAAATATAGATCATTTTGAGATTTTAAAATAAAAAATATTAAATATGAACATTGTACGTTTGAAGTACTGTTTATCAAGTAATGCAGTGTGAATTTACGGAAATGACGATTTCAAAATAAGGAACTTGACATAGTGCGTATTCTAATCTTCTTACAAAAGTACTAAAATAGCGAATACTGCTTATGAATTACTTTTATAGGTTATTCTTTGATATTTTCTTACAGGTGCCTGCTTTTAAATACTGCAACGTGTCACAATTGTTAAAGGTATGTATAGCATTTCTTTTATGTTTCTAATATTGTCCTATAAAATATTAGAAATGTATTAAATCAATGAATGTTCAGTGTAATTCTAGGTTCGATTTGAAGAAAATGTAGGTTCTATTTGAAGGCACATTTAGGAGTATTATATAGAATATTTACCCTGGTATTTAGTAGTACATTTAAATAAAAGTTTAGTAAAATTTGATGAGACAATGCCATGCAATTTTAAAATGCAATTATGTCCGTTTGATTTCCTAAGTACGATTTTAATTTAATATTATATTAGGTTACAATTTTTATGTGAAACAAGGTACAAAAAACCCTGCATTTTTAGAGGATACTGATTGGTTCGATTTGTGAGAATATTAGGATCAATTTGAGGGTTAAAAATGAGTAGATAGAGTCAAGGTATTGCGTGTTGTGGTCTATGTATTTAAATATTAAATATTGCTCATGAAGTATTATTAGTATAGAACCTTTGATATTTCATTTCAGGTGCCAGGACTTTGAAGGTAGTGAGCCATTGCAAAATTATTTAATGGTAAGTAAACCATTTCCTTAATGTTTCTAATATTGTCCTATAAAATATTAGAAACGAAGTCGAATAAATAAATTTAGAGGGTACTTCTGGGTTCGATTTGAGGAAGCATTTAGGCGACTTAAATAGTATATTTTTGTAGGGCATAATGGTGCAATCACGCGTTATTTTAAGGTCCATTTCTCTGCAATTTTAAGTAATATTTGAGGAAGCTTTGATGGTATTCTCCATTCAATTTAGAGCCACAGTCAAGTGACGAGCCGACACTTATATGAAGGCACAATCTAGTTCATAATGTTTTACAGCAATAATTATATTCCTTTTATTTAGTTTATAAAAGTAAAAAAACAGAATCGATTTTTTATAATAGCAGTGTAAATAAACTACTCTTGAACTAAATCTATACACGCGAATCCCGGTGTTTCGAGGTTTTACCAGCATGAATAATACAAACCAGCATAAATAATAGCCATTGGTATCAGTTTTACTAAGAAATTAATAATTTTTACCTTTTGAGATATCAATTCGCAATCGAGAATCATAATCTTAATTCCACCCAGCTCATTTTTAAAGTTAACCCTTAAAAAAGATGTTTTCTTCATTTATTTCTTTTAGAACAACGGTAATTGAACTCGACCCAAACCAAACCCTTAGGAGCTACTAATGGAATGCTAGATCAGTTGCAATAAACTTACGAATTTGACCAAGACTATGCTTTTTGATTAAAATAATATAATAACAAAAACTGAGAAAATTTACTTCACATAAATAACGTATTTAACGCTCCCTGACTTTTAGCTGCGGAATGGAAAGCGTTAAAATGTCACCCAGCCAGTATGGTGGTTTCGACTCACGGATAAGGCATGGATATTTGCCTTTTCCTGAGTACATGCAGAGAATGTGCTCGTTAAATATGTGGATCCGTAAGTTCTGTGCTGGGTCATAGCGCAGTATCGTGGGTGCAGGTGGACTAGAGAAAAATGCCTCTCCCCTCCAGTGACGTGCCTCAATTGAGGAGGTGGTGCCCTATCGGAGTAGAAGTGAGACATCCACCCCTCTCTCACTGGTACTCAAAGCTTTGTGCCAACGGATGCTACTGCACCACCCTTGCCTTCCAGGCTATTGCATGGATGCACACGACAACAACAATTGGTAAATTTTCCTGATCAATTATTCACATGTGGTTAGATCTCATTGATGCTTTGCCTAATTAGAGTTCTACTGCAGATGCAATTTTAAGGTACAATGATGTGAGAATTGATTGCTTAAATAAGATATGAAGTCGCATTTAGGTTCGAAAAGAAAGGTACATTAAGATTTAATTTAAGGGTACTTTTAGGTGAAAATTGAGAGTAATTCCGTAGCTTTAATTTAAGAAATCACAATTACCTGTAATTTGAGGGTTTACTTACGTGCGGCTAGAAGGCACATTTAGGTACGATTTTAAGGTGAAGCAAGATGAAATTATAATATACATATAGGAGCTTTTCGAGTGTGTCTTTAGGCGGGATTTGAGGGTTCATTTTGGTGTGTTTGAAATGTGCAATTAAAGAGGAAGTTATTCGTTGAACCGGTGCAGTTATGTCCTAGTTGAGAGTACAATTGTTTTGCGATGCAAAGTACATTCAGTTGAATTTGTGGGTAAATTTAGATGACATTTTAGGATACATTTATTTTTTTAATCGTGGTTATGGGAGACATACTTGGCCTACTTTGAGCAAAATAAAATATATTGAATGATCTGTTTCATAATAAGTCATTGCCTGAAAGTATTAATGTGGCTATTAAAGTGGGCTATTAATTTGGTCTGATAGTCTGAGTAATAGTCTAATAAATCGACCAATAGTCTAAAACAAATCGTTGACTATTGGTTCCAAAGTAGCGCTTATATGCTATTCTATAAAAATTGTACTTGGGGTTAAATATAGTAAATTTTAAGAGATAAATATGTAATATATCAAAGGCCTAACATAAATACTAAGTGCTGGTTTGAAATACTGTTTATAAAGGTTTGATACGGTTACTTAATGGTTAAAAATTGTATGTACTGTGAGAATAAAATCTTACTTTAAGGGCGAAAAAGCCCGATTGACCGTGGGTCTCCAAACCAAAGTGCCTCTGTGTTCCGCGGGTCTCCAAACGAAAGTGCCTCTGTGTTAATGCAACGGAGAAAATATTTGCAAAGCCACATTTCTCTGGCTGAATTGAAATAATTTTATACAAAATCTTCGAACTGATTTCAAAAAGTCAGATTATAGAGACCTGTAAGACAGCAATCGTTATCATATAAATATAACAGTTTCTAAAAATATTTATTACAGCCGGAGAAATGTGGCTTAGATAATAATTTTTTCCATTGGATTAATTAACAGAGAGACACTTTAATTTGGAGACCCGCGGTCAATTCGGGCTCAGTCGCCCTTAATGGCTTGATATTGTGTGTTATCGGAACTAAAGAGCTTTAAATTTTCAACAGTGTGCTTATTTTAGGTTTAAAATAGTGTCTCGTAATTATATAAAAAATATCTAATGAAGGGTTTTAAGAAACTAAAGCATAAGATAGTGCGTATTGTGGTCTTCGAAAAGGTAGTTTTATTGAGAGAGAATATTGCTTTTGAATGGCTAATATTGTATAACCGTTGATATTATATTCCAGGTGCTTGTTTTTGAATAGTTTGGCGATGACTCAATTATCAAAGGTATGTATATCATTTCCTTAATGTTTCTAATATTGTTCTATAAAATATTAGAAACGAATTAAATATAAATTGCATTTTGAGGTTACCGTTAGATGCAATTTGAGAATATGTTGAGGTGAGATTTTGTGGTGAAATAAGATATGTTTGAATGCATAATAAGGTGAGAGTTGAGCGTTTTAACTGATTGTTTATTCAGGCTTGAAAAACTTTCAGTTACACCGGTGTGCTTTGACGGTGCATTTTGGTTCGATTTAAATGTACATTAAGGTTTTATTTGAGTGCATTTTAGGTCCTTTTTTATAGTTAAATTATGAAGATTAATTATGACAATGTCATTTGTTTGTATACTAAAAATGATTTAAGAGAGTAAAATAGAGGTATATGGGCGTTGTGCAATTTAGTATAATTCTAGGTTGCATTTGACCGATTGTTAATAAATATGTGCGTTTAAAAAGTTCCTATGTGTGCCATTTTAGAGTGCAATCAGATAGATATTAGTTCCCAACTACATGCCACTAAAGGGTTCGTTTTGGTTTAATTTTCAAAATTTAGTTTGCATTGAATGATTTATATAGTCGAAATTGGGGCTTAAAAATTCATTTATAGTCTAACAATTATCCTTATTAGTAGTTTGATCTAGTACATATTAAAGTTTTTTGCCCATTAACTACCAAAATAGTTCGTATTGGATGCTATTTAGAATGAGTATTTAGGGTTATTAATGGATATTTGTGTAAAAGAGTTTTGGAATTTGTGTGGAAGAGTTTAATGGATTTGTGTAAAGAGTTTTGGAAAAATAAATATTAAATTCAAACATAGTGCATATTGCGAGTTTGAAGTATTTAACATGGGGATTTACGGAGCGATTTAGGATCATGCTTAATATGCATAAAATCGAGATATGACGATTCGGAGTGCATAATTTTGAATTAACAAAATTGTACAACGTTTTTTTTAATTGTGCTTATTTAGCGTTAAAAATAAGGCATCGTATGTGGGTATCAGTTAAGTATGTGATGCGATTTTGTACCCCTTCCCTTCTTCGTGAGGTTTCGTGATATTTGGCTCTTACTGATTGAATTCTTTTATGACGAGTTTCAAATTGTTTTTTAAAGCTCCGACTTTTTTAAAAGTAGCATAATCTCTGCATACCTTAACATCCACAGAGAGCTCAGATTCAATGTAATCTGAGCGTCAAAATTGGTAGCGAGTCACCTAGGTGGTGCCACAAAAAAAAAACTTTCAGTTCTGGGGAATATGCCGATTCTACGAAGGTTTTTACGGCCAAAATTGCAGCTCCACTGGGGAAACAAAAACATTTTTAAATATGGTTCGAAAAGCTACGATAAATGTTATGTAGATTTTGCCATTTTTTTATAGAAAGTCATATTTTACTAGAATTTTACCACTATTTCTCTATTACGTTTTTTTTGCGGGAAAATAAAAGCAAGATTCGTCTTGATCCCTCCCTCTCCCTAAAGGCAACAAAGAATTAATGGACGCCCCTTAAGAGTATCAACCAGATTTTAATATAGCGTTATATGTAAGGAGTTCAAGATTGTGTGTGTTGTGGTCTACGTATTAAACTAGCAAATATTGCTGATGGACTATTAATATAGAACCTCTGATATATCATTTCAGTACCAGATCTTTAAATGACTTTACAATGGCTCTCAATCGTCATTGGTATGTAAAACATTTCCTTGCTGTTTCTATTATTGTCCTATAAAATATTAGACAACTAAAAAAAAATCAATAATTTAGAAATTCAAGATTAAAATTGATGGTATATTTAGGTTAGATTAGGGGAAAATAAGGTGTCATTTAAGGGCATATAGATTAAATCATAGATTTAGTTTGATTTGAAGAATCTTTAAGGGGTGGTTTAATGGTTTTTAAGGTTTTTCCACGCTTGATTTTTGATAGCACAATCACGGGAGATTCGACAGTGCTAACGCAAACATCTTGCGAGAATCATTTTACCCTCTTCTTTTTAATTCGAAAGAATTAAAAAAATAAAATATAGTATTGACATGCGGTATGTCTGTTGTCGTACCTCTTCAAACGTTTCATCGGTTTTAAATTATCTTTGTAGAAACTAGACTCAGAGACCTACTTAAATTTTTGTCCGCTGTCGTACGTTGGACGGAATAATTACATTGTCACAAATTTCCATGATCATTGGCATTAAATCCGGTTGAAAATAAGGATGAACTTATTAAATTGAAGCAAAATAATTTTCATGATCAGTTAAATGATGTCATAATTTAGCATATGATCTGATTGTTCATGTGTTACCAAACGGAAGCTATTTTGCATACAATTATGCTATTTAATTCATTTATTTAGGTTGAGTAGTACATACTAGTATTAAAATAATATCTTTAAACTAAATAAATCGGCAGACGATAATTTATCAGTTAATTGAGAAGATTAGAAATTGATTGCTTTAGAGTTTAATTAAGCGGGTGTTGTGTTCATGATTTTTTCCGATTGTATAAATCTAGGTAGAACGTTGTGATATATACTTTAAACTAGTTGTTTTAAATTAGATTTCAGTAAGTATAGTACAGAAAATAGTTTAGTTCTTTCGACTCTTGTTTATTAGTTCAGCTATACAAAAAGATTAGGTGATGCAATAATCTAATCAATGTATATTATCAAACGTGAGACACACAGGCTTTGCATTAATTTATGGAATGACATCTACGGCAGTTTCCTATAATTGTGCTGCATCTAGTGGCTTAGTTAACTAATTGCCCATATGTTCACTTTCTTATTCCACATTTCACGTGAATAGGTAGATCGAGAATGGGAATGTATATTTTTAAGGGTACATTTATTAAAAAAATTAATGTAACTTTTAAGGGACGAATCGGTGACGGTGTATAGCTTTTGCGGCTAAAACCAAGTAATGTCCGTTATTAGTTAGGGACGAATCTGTCAATCGAACCTCAACGCCTCGAAATTTTGCTTACTTGTATCAAAATCTCGTGTCCGTTTTTAGTTTAGTTCGACAGAGGAGACCGCCAAACATCGACATCTTGTATTCTAGTTAAAGGCGGTCTTAGTGAGGTCTTTTTTTTGTTAAAGCACATATTGGTAAATCAAATCTATAGGTATTTTGTTACTTTGAAGTTTTAAAGATAATGGTGGTCCGTGACTTACTGCTGCCAAACTCCATACCTTAAATCCTAAACAAATATATATTTAAAATATTAGTATATGGTCGCGGTAAATTATATATTTTTATATTCACATGAGATAAACGAACGTGGTATTTGATTTTGAACGGAAAAAAAATCGGCAAATCGGTAGATTTAATATTTGAAATAATCGGCACAGTATGTCCTAGAAATAATGTTTAGAAGTCGATGAAATGTCTTTAAAAACTCTTTGATTTTACGTTTGAAATAAGAGTTTGAACCCTGGTTGAGGTACAGGATGAGTTTTTAACTACGTAGATTTACGGTCAAAATTACATGGAACTTCAAAGTTCGATTACAGGGCATATTTAATTACGATATTAAAGTGAAATATAAGGTATAATTTAAAAATGCATTCAGACACTTCTTGGTTCGATGTGAGAGAATATTTAAGCACATTGGAGAGTTAAAGGCGAATGAGCCCGATCGGCCGCGGGTCTCCAAACCCAAGTGCTTCAGTGTTAATCCAATGGAATTTTTTTTCTAAGCCACATTCCGTCTGTAATGAATATTTTTACAAATTTTTTTTATGAAAAAAGTAGCTTGTCTCTACAATCCCATTTTTTTGTGTTCGAATATTTCTTATTTTTTAATATTCAATAAATAAATTTATACAAAATATTCGAACCGATTTCAAAAAGTGGGATTATAGAGACCTGTAAGTCAGCTATATTTATCATATAAAATTAACTGTTTGAAATTTTTTAATACAGTATGCAATTTGGTGTAATTCTCTGTTGCATTTAAGATCGATTTTTATATGCGATTAAAAAGTTATTAAATGTGCGATTTTGAGTGCAATCATATAGATTTTAGCTCCTAATTAATTACATACGACTAAAGGGCACATTTTGGTTCAATTTTCAAAATTTAGTTTGCATTGATTGTTTTATATATTCGAAATATGGGGCTTAAAATTAGCATTGTAGTTCAATAATTCTTTTTATTAGTGTCTTGATCAAGTTCATATTGAAGGTTTGTGCCTATTTATTGTTCGTATTAGACGCTATTGAGAATGTGTATTTAGGGTTCAAAATAGATATTTTTGAGATAATAAATATATCAAATTCGAATATGGTACGTATTGCGAGTTTGAAGTATTTACCACGGTTTGACGCAGTGTGAATTTACGGAATTAACAATTTAAATTCGTGCTTAATGTGCATAAAATCGAGAGATGACCATTTGGAGTGCGTAATTTTGAACAAACAAAAGTGAACTACGTTTTTTCTCTACTTGTGCAAATTTAGAGTTTACAATAAGGCATCGTAAGACCTTCAACCACTTTCTAATACAGGGTTAAAGATATGGCTTACAATAGTGTGTTGTTGTTTATGTATTAAAATAAAAAATATTACTGATTATTAACATAGCACCTTTGGTATGTCATTCCAGGTTCCTGCTCTTCAAATAACTTTTCTATGGCCCTCAATCTTCATTGGTATGTAAAACATTTCCTTTATGTTTCTAATATTGTCCTAAAAAATATTAGAAACAATTTAAAAAAAAATGAATGCCTTGATCGGGTATTTTTAGGTTCCAATTAATGGTTTATTTAGGTTAGATTCGGGAAAAATTAATTTAAAGGCAATTAAATTTAAGGGCATGTAGGTATGATTGGAACATGGATTTAGTGTGATTTAAAGTAGCTTTAAAGGGACTGCTAACGCAAAAATAAATCTTGGCGTTCAATCATTTTATCAAGTTTCACTTACTACGCAATAAGATTCCGGGTTCAATTGCAGTACGTTTTAATCAGTGTGACATTTATTCAAAAGTGGCGCAGAGACAACACGGGCATTACATAAAATGTGTAGCGGCGACATATATTGATAGTTATACATACTACTAACATTGATGCTGTCCTCTAGTGGTTTCAACTCAAACTAACCCATTACAAAGTTCTTTTTTTCCACACAATTTCTACCTTCCCGCCTCAATGTATCACTTTAAATCCTTGGTTTGTAAGAACACCAAATCGGCCGTTGAGCTGTGCGTCCGAATTTCCCGCTTTCTATTTGGCTCTAGTTGTCGCGTGACCACAGCGCCAAAAATAACGTTGATCTCAGCGTTCGAAGATCTCGAATGAGTCGTGGTTGATTAGAGCGTCCAAAACGTGCAAAACGGCCGATGTTTCTACCTAATCCAATGAGATAACGATGACTTTCGCTTACTACGTATGCTTTAGATGCGGACGCATCACAAGACGTGAATTCTAGAAAAACCACCCAAGTGAAGATAAGATGCTGATATCGATGAGTAGGGCGTTTTTTAACGCTTTGACGTGCGTTTTCAGTCTTATCAAACCAGGGCTTTAGTGTTGCATTTAATTAGTTCACTTCTAGATTATAAAACCTTTGATTAGGTCGAATCAAAGTTGTGTCATTTAGTAAAAACAGATCTAACCTTTTCATCCCAGACAAAATGCAGTTAATAATTTTTTCCAATTTTCCAGTTACAGCTTGACGGTTTATCTTGGTGGATTAAAACGTTATTAATTTTCAATTCAAATACGTTTCTCGTTTGTTAGTGTGATGTGCCGTTTTTAAGGGGGAATGGGTGCGCTGGACCGCGGGTCTACAAACTCGGGTACCTCAGTGTTAATCCAATGCGAAAAAAACTATTTTCTCTCCACATTTCTCTGGCGTATTGAATATTTTTACAAACGGTTATTTTCAAAATAATAAATGTATAGATACTACAGGTCTTTATCTTCCACTTTTTGAAATTGCTCGAATATTTTGTGTAAAACTATTTATTGAAAATTAAAAAAAATATTCGAACCAATTTCATAAAGTGGGAAAGTCGGGACCTGTAAGTCAGCTACATTTATAACATAAAAAATCCGCTTGTAAAATATTCAATACAGCCGGAGAAATGTGGCAAAGAAAATATTTTTTTTTCTCCATATGATTAACACTGATGCACTTTACTTTGGAGACCCCCGGTCCAGCGCGCCCATTCCCCTTAACTGTAAAATCTTAGTAAATTAGGTTCGAAATGTGAAGGGTTAAGAGGGAATGTCAGTCCCATAGAGCTTATGCATTAGTTTTGAAATCACAAACTTTTGCAAAGAATAACTTTGTCGCGTTATCCCATTTTCACCAGGTATGGGAATCAAATCATCATAACATCAATTTAAAACAAAATTGAAAAGAAAATAATATCTGATTATTTGATTATAATATAATTTTAAATAGGTCGCCTGCTGCATATTTTGGCATTAAACTGTAAAATATTCTTAATATACTGACATTTCGTTCAAATGTGTTTCATTTCGATGTATTTATTCCCGTACCTAGGAAAAAGGGCTACATTACTTCTGTAAAAGTTGTGATCAAACTAATGCATAGCTCTATGGATGGACAATCCTGAGTCGTATTTAATTGCCTCCTGGATCTTTTGTGTATATCTGAAACTTAATAAAAATGTTTTCATTCAAAGATGGTTATGTAAGGTTGCTGAATCAACAGAAAAATAATGAACATGAACCTTTTTATTACAAATATTGTTAACGAACATTGAAAAATTTAACTTTTTGAAAAATTGAAATTGAAACAGGGAATTTGAGGCTTCAAAAGAAGCAGGCGACCATTAGGAGAGCTACTACGAAATTACTTACAAAAATTGACAATACTTTGACACAAGAAGGTATTTCTGCAAAAAAACACTGTTGAACATTTGGAGGACTTCCAAGATTATATACTCCAATTATTTAAAAACCTTCAAATACGCTGATAAAGAGTTGAACTCTTTGCATAAAATGTGTAACTATCCCAATTTTTAGACTATGTTCATAAAGGCGGGCTAAATAATATTCCTAAAGACCGTGGATGGAGGTTTACATGAAAGACTAATTTGAATAGTTAACTGTTTGGTTTGAAGTATCTTAAAATATGAACATTGAACACAGTTTTAGTAAAAGTTGAAGTGGTCAAAATTCGCAAACAAAATAACCAATTTAATAGGTGAACCCTAATATTTTTGACCTGCGAACACCATCCCATTACTTAGGTGGATCTTGTTTAATCATGTTGCCAAAATGTGAAGGTAGAATATTCTTGCAGATCTGATGTTCTGAATAAAATGAATTCTGAATGAATGAAACACAGGCAGACTTTGTTAAAATTTTATTCAAAGCTGACGTTGAGACAACACAGGTTTTTTTTCAACTAAATCCAACCCTTGACATAGTGTGTTATAGGACACAAAAAAAGCTCAAAATAGTAAAAAGTCGTATGATGTAATTAATAATTTTAAAAAAGCGTAATATTGTCTTAGTTTGAAAGTTTAAGCAATACTATAACTCATGTATTATATATTTTATTTCAGATGCTTGTTTTCAAATAGTTCTGAAATGACTCACAATTATGAATGGTATGTATATATTTTCCTTAATGTTTCTAATATTGTTCTATAAAATATTAGAAACGAAATATAAATTGAATTTTGAGTATACCGTTAGATTTGATTTGGGAGTGTATTAAGGTTAGATTTTTGCTGAAATAAGGCATGTTTGATTGCTCAATAAAGTGGGATTTGACTGTATTAACTGATTGTTTACTTAGGTGTGCTTTGAAGGCGCATAAAGGTTCGGTTTAAATGTATATTACGGGGAGGGGGGGTTGAGTTGAGGGCATTTTAGGTTAGTTTTTATAGTTAAATTATGCGGTTAAGAGGAAAATTAGAGGTAGACGTTGGTGGTGTAATTTAGTGTATTTCTAAGTTGCATATTTACGACCGATTTTTAATGATGAGATTAAAAAGCTCGTCCCAATTACATGCGACTATAAGGCACATTTTGATTGAATTTGCAAAATTTAGTTTGCATTGAATTATTTATATATTCGAAATCGGGGCCTGAAATTTGCATTGTCTATTAATTCCCTTTATTAGTGGATTGATCTAGAGCACATTGAAGTTATGTGCCTATTGATTGCTAAAACAGTTCGTATTAGACGCTATTGAGTCTGTGTTTAGGGTTCAAAATGGATATTTTTGAAAGTTTTGGAACAATAAATATTAAATTCGAAATTAGTACACGTTGCAGGTTTGAAGTATTTATCAAGGGTTTATTGCAGTGTGAATTTAATATTTAAATCATGCTTAATGTGCATAAAATCGACATAAGACGATTTCGATAGAGTAATTTTGAAAAAACGGTATTTTAAATTGTGCATATTTAGCGTTTAAAATAAGGCATCTTAAGAGTTTCCAGTTTCTAATACAGAGTAACCAGTTTCTAATACAGGGTTAAAGAAAATGAGCTCAAGATTGTGTGTGTTGTGGTCTATTTAAGACCCAGTTTTGTTAATAATCGCGCAAAACAGGCAGGTTGGGATAGTTGACATTTTTAATTTTGCTGAAATTTGCAGAATATGTTCTTTATGTAAAACTATTAGATGCGTATATTTTTGTTTTTGCAAAAAAAAATTGTATTAAAGTTTTTGGGGGTCAAAGTTGAAGGTCGTCCGTTTTTTGAAGAAAAACGAACCAACTTACATATGGCAATACTTTTTGTGTCAAGAGTGAAAAATCGCAGTGACAATTTTTTCGTGTTCTACTAGTTCCATAGTACATGTTAGGACATAAAAACTTATGGTTAACATTTGTCACAAAGGTCCAAGGTCATTCAAAGTTATTCGAATTTTTTTTTCTGAACTTTTGACCTTCATAATTTTCTTGTGACAACAGTGTACCAAAATTGTATATATTCCAGTGAATGCATACTAAAGAGAAGTACTCAAAAATAGCAAGTGATGTGCGGTGGCACGTTTGGTTGCAGAAATATTTGACCTTGATATTGTCGAAAATCCAAAATTGCACGACTTTCAAGGTTATTTATTCCTTGTGCCAACATTGGAAAGGTATAAAATTAGCTGTAAAATAATCCATAAGTATTGTAGAAACAAAATCAATTCATAAACTTACGGGTATTTGCTCCAATTTTATTTAATGAGGCTCTAAACTTTAAAAAAACCCTCAAAATGTGGTGCAATTTTGTGTTTTCTGCAAAGTTTGGAGATCGTTAACTGCTTGTACCAAAAGTAACCAATTGTAAAATTAGCTGGAAAATAATCCTTATGTATTGCAGAAATAAAAATCAATTCACAGACCTATGGATATTTGCTCCAATTTAATTTAATGGGGCTCTAAACTTTGAAAAATGCTCACAATTTCGTGCAATTTTATGTTTTCTGCAAAGTTTAGAGCTCCTTAACTGCTTGTACCAAAAGAAACCAGTTATAAAATTAGCTGGAAAATAATCCTTATGTATTGCAGAAACAAAATCAATTCCTAGACCTATTTTATAGTTGCTTCAATTTTATTTAATGAGGTTCTAAATTTTGCAAAAAACTCAACATTTCGTGCAATTTTGTGACCTGAAACATGCACATTGTATGTGAAAATATTGCAGTAAAATTTCGATTATATTTTTTAACTAACTTTTATTGTTCCATAAATGTTTTGATAAATGATAAAAATATAGGTATGATTTTTTTTTGGATTTACTTTCCCTAAATGAGCACTTATCTGCTGGAACTCATAACTTTACTAAGATTAGCAGCACATTATATAGACAAAGTACGCTTTACGTATACTGGAAAACTTAAGGCATTTTCTTGCATATCTTTTGCTGCAGAAAATGAGAGTATAACTCTTAATACGCTTATAATTTGAAAAGTGGCCAAATATTCAAATTGTTGAAACAATTTTCTTCCATTATGATCTATTTCTTCTCTCATTTCCTTCACTGCACTTTAGGGGGAAGATTTTATACCGGTTTGTTGCCCTTTTATAAAGATGTTATAAATAAACAGTTTTTATTTGAATGAAATGGTTTTTTTTCTCTCTCTGGAAGTGCCCAGCCTGTTTCAAACACATTTTTTTCTGATGTATTGTTTTTAAGAGTTATGGGCTCATTTGCTTCTGCAAAAGATATGCAAGAAGATGCCTTAAGTTTTCTAGTGTAGTAAAGCGTACTTTTTCTAATGTGCTGCTAATCTTAGCTTACTAAGTTATGAGTTCCAGCGATTAAGTTTCTCATCTAGGAAAAACAAATTGAAAAATTAAACATATTTTTTCTCATTTTATCAAAAAATTTATGGAACAATAAAAGTTAGTTAAAAATATAATCGAAATTTTACTGCAATATTTTCACATACAATGGGCATGTTTCAGGCTACCAAAATTGCACGAAATTTTGAGTTTTTTTGCAAAGTTTAGAGCCTCATTAAATAAAATTGGAGCAAATACCCATAAGTCTGTGAATTGATTTTGTTTCTACAATACATACGGATTATTTTACAGCTAATTTTATACCTTTCCAATGTTGGCACAAGGAATAAAGACCTTGAAAGTCGTGCAATTTTGGATTTTCGGCAATTTCAAGGTCAAATATTTCTGCAACCAAATGCGCCACCGCACATCATTTGCTATTTTTGAATATACTTCTCTTTAGTATGCATGGAATATAAACACTTTTGGTTCACTGTTGTCACAAGAAAATGTTGAAGGACAAAAGTTCAGAAAAAAAAAACATTTTTTCGAATAACTTTGAATGACCTTGGACCTTTGTGACAAATGTCAACCATAAGTTTTTATGTCCTAACATGTACTATGGAACTAGTAGAACAGGAAAAAATTGTCACTGCGATTTTTCACTCTTGACACAAAAAGTATTGCCATATGAAAGTTGGTTCGGGGGGGGGGGGGGGGGGGGGTTTCTTCAAAAAACGGACGATCTTCAACTTTGACCCCCCAAAACTTTAATATTTTTTTTTGCAAAAAAATATACGTGTCTAATAGTTTTACATAAAGAACATATTCTGCAAATTTCGGCAAAATTAAAAACGCCAACCATCCAAGCCTGCCTGATTTTTAAAAAAACTGGCTCTTAATAAAATAGCTGATGAAGGACTATTTATATAGTTTCTATGATATGCCATTTCAGGTACCAGGCCTTCAAATAACTTAACAATGGCTCTCAATTTTCATATTTATGTAAAACATATCCTATGTTTCTAATATTGTCCTGTAAAATATTAGAAACGATTTTTTTTTAAAGATGCATTTTTCGGGATCTCCAAGATACAAATTGATGGTATATTTAATTTATATTAGGGAAAATTGAGGTGTTATTTAAGATTTAAGGGCATAGATGTGATTGGAACATATACAGGATGGCGCAATTAAAAAAGGCCCCGGTGTAGAGCTACGAATGCAGGGAAATGCTTGGCGAGAAAAAAGTATTGAAGTCACCTGAAAGCCTCCTAGTCGAATGCATAAATTGCTTAAGCGTTCAAAGGCATCACTTGACAAACCTGTTTTTTCATTGGTTGGTTTGGTTGTTACTTAACTAGTGCTGTTTGGACTATTGATGAGGTCGGATCTTAGGAGTTGTGAAAGTGTGCGTTTATTAGATCAGTGCACACGTGACGGCACAGTTTCCCACAAATAGTTCACCAAGCGTGTGTTTGGGTTTATAAGCGATCAATGATGTTATATGGCAAAGCCGTTTTTGCATCGGTTTTCGATTTTGCAGCATTTCCTGTCTTATCCCCACTTCTTAGCCGGGCCACATTTATTTGTGAAACCCTGTATTTAGTTTGATTTGAAGGATCTTTCACGTTTGATTTGATATCGTGTAAATGTAAACTATCTTTGCATGTAATCGTTCTTGATCACGTTTCAGCTACTACGCAATGAGAATCTGGAAGCAATTGCAGTATGTCTTAATCTTAGATCAGGTCTTAATACGACATTTATTCAAAATTGACGTAAGGTAAACGCAGGATATTGCATACAGTTTGTGGTGGTGACATCTATCGACAATTACATAAACTTATTTTAATGCTGCCATCTAGTGGCAAGTGGTTGAAACTAAAACCAACCCCATATTATTATACAGTTCTTTTTCGCACATTTTTCACCTGTGCAATTGGGTAGATATGAGAATGCAATCATATCTTTTTAGGGTAAATTTATTTACAATTTTAAGTAATATTGTAACTTTTTGGGGACGGATCCGTGATGGTATATGTGATATTTGATTGTGCAATAAGGAATGTTTGAGGTTACAAAAAGTTGTGTTTTGGGGGGTTATTTGAGATAGGTTACAGCTTGATGCTATTTGAAGTCGCTATTTGAAGGTACTATTACATTTGAATTGTTTATTTAGTTGCAATATGAAATCGCATTTAGATTGGATTTAATCATACTTCATTAATGTAGCACATTTAAGCGCGATTTATTCTATAAAATATTAGAAACGAATTAAAAAATAAATTGCATTTTGAGGAAACCGTTATGTTCGGTTTGAGAATGTATTGAGTTGGTAGGTTTGATTGCGGATTCCGCAATGAGGTGGAATATGAGTGTATCAATGATTTTTTTTTATTCAGGTGGCTTTAAAGGTGCATTTAGGTTCGATTTGAATGTAGATTAAGGTTTGAGTTGAGGGCATTTTAGGTGCGTTTTTATAGTCAAATTATGCAGATTTATTATCACAATAATACGTAATTTGTTTGTGCATTAAAGTGTGATTTACGAGTAAAATTAGAGGTAGATTTTGGGATGCAATTTAGTGTAATTCTAGGTTGCATTTAAGACCTATTTTTAATAATTATGTGCGATTAAAAAAATTCTTATATGTGCGATTTTAGAGGGAAATCAGATTTCAGCTCCCAATTACATGAGACTAAAAGGCACTTTTTGGTTCAATTTGCAAAATTTTGTTTGCATTGAATAATATATATATAGTCGAAATCGGGGGCTTAATATTCTCATTGTAATCTATTAACTATCCTTATTAGTGGCTTGATCTGGTGCATATCTAATTTTTTTTAGCCTATTGATTGTTAAAACAGTTCGTATTATAGACGCTATTGAGAATGTATATTTAGGTTTCAAAATAGTATTTTTTTTACAGTTTTGGAACGATTAAAATTAAATTCGAACATAGTACGTATTGCGGGTTTGAAGTATTTACCAAGAGTTTAATGCAGTGTGAATTTACGGAATTAACGATGTAAAATCGTGCTTAAACTGCATAAAATCGAGAGATAATGATTTGGAATTATTAATTCTAAACAAATAAAAGTGTACCACGGTTTTAATTAAAAACAGCGTTTAAAATAAGGCATCGTAAGAGTATCAACCATTGTTTTTAATACAGGGTTAAATGTAAGGAGTTTAAGATTGTGCGTGTTGAGGTCTACGTATTAAATTAGCAAATATTGCTGATGAAGGCCTGTTATAGAACCTATGATATGTCATTTCAGGTACCAGGTCTGTCTTCAAATGACTTTACATTGGCTCTCAATCTTTATTGGTATGTAAAACTTTTCCTTAAGGTTTCTAATATTGTCCTTTAAAATATTAGAAACTTATTTAAATAAAAAATGCTTAAATTTATACTGCACTCATGGTCACGAGCACAGTAATATGTATTGAAGAAGAGACGTAACTCATATTTGGATAAACTTAACTTTTAATAATTAAACATAAACCAAACATAACTAACTCATAAAAACATAATCATGCTGTAAGGTGTACACGGTAAATAGCAACTGTTATGGTAAGGTAAGGTAATCGTTTCCGGCTGCCTATTTCTAGCCTCCTTCAGGAGCTTTAACACAGCCAATAACGCCTCGTAATTTAGAACCCTGGTCAAGTGACGAGGTCGACACCTGAGCGGGCACCCAACGGAACTTCGAGCGACATCGTACGCTAACGCCGTCGGGACTTTGGACTCCACAGATTTAACGAGCACGTCTGTCCCTGTGTACTCGGGCCCATCCGTGATGAGGATTTTTTCTACTATTTCCAGCACATATCCGCACTCCTGAGAAGGGCAACTGTTGGTTGGTAGACATATATATATATTCAGGTTTGTGTGCTTGGTCAGCGACCCGCTTATAAACCTTCGTCAAGTAAGACAGACACAACAGACAACACACACACATAGTGGATCCATCTAATTTTTAGAGACGGAGGCCAACTAGAGGATCCCCAGAATTGGCTTGTAACCCCCAGAGGTATTGATAAGGCAACTGTTATAAATGCATCAGAGTTAAAATATTTATGTTATAGTTACAAATACAGAATTTAACAGTTAGACAAATATTTTGATTATTGGTGGTTGTTGTAATAGATTGCACTTGAACTGCTCTCTTTCATGCCGCCACATCTTCATTGGGAACTTCAAGCTACAGGGTGAAGCAAATAAAACCGGCCCCAACGTGGAGATAAGAATACGACAGAAATGTTGCCAAGTCAAAAACCAATACAAAAACAGGTTTGCTAACATGAAGCAATTGATCGCTTCAATATTAAGCTCAAACAAACACTTGGCGACTTATTTGCCGGCAACTACGCTATGATTGGAAAAGCTAGTTGAAATGAAATATAAACAAGGTTTGTAGAGCTGCTCAAAAAAGTTCCCACTAGTGATTATTTCGGTTGTTATTTATCGTAAAGAATCGGACCTTTTTGTTAATGCAAAACATTCTAAATTGATTGCAAAACCCAGAATCTGGTGTTCTGACCCGTTTCAGAATGTTTTTGAACTTGTTGACAGCAGATCCTGGCTGACGCCATTTCATAACTGATCGTTGCCTAGTACTCTTTTTTGGCACTTTTACACATTTAAATTCTTGAACAAACAACTTGTCACATTTTTTCCATAAATTCGTTTTAATATAACTTTCTACAATGAACACTCTCTGATGTACTGTGAGTTTCATCTTCACCTGTGAATTGATATCCTTACACTCACACAGGCGCAACTCACACTGACCCACTACGATCTGAACTAGCCAATAGTCCATGAGTAGCTCTAATGTGATGCTAATCCAATCCAACCAATGCAAAAACAGGTTTGTCAAGTGAAACCATTGCACGCTTGAATAATCTTTTATTTCCACTTGAAAGCTTTCAGGCGGCTTCAAGAGTTTTTCTCGCCAAGCATTTCAACGTATTCCTATCTCTAGACCGGGGCCGGTTTTATTTGCCTCACCCTGTACAAATTGATGGTTTATTTAGGCTAGATTAAGGAAAATAAAGTTGTTATTTAAGAGTATGTAGATATGATTCGATCATATAATTAGTTAGATTTGAAGGACCGTTAAGGGGTAGTTAGGTTTTTTCACACTTGATTTGATAGCAGTGTCAAATCTCGCGTAATTATACTAACGCAAACCATTTTTTTTCTAAATCATTTTATCAAGTTTCAGCTACTACGCAATAAGATTTATGAGGCAATTGCAGAACGTCTACGCTACATTTATTCATAAGTGATTCAGATACTCTGCAGGCATATTGCATAAAATTTGTGATGACGTCTATCGTCATTTACAAATACTAAGTTTGGTGCTGCTATCTGTTGATAGTATTTTAAAACTAAAACTCACCCGATATAGATTTTAAGCAGTTCTTTCTTCACACATTTTTCACATTTGCAATTAGGTATATATGAGAATGGACAATGATATTTTTAGGGTACATTTATTTTAAAAACATTTAATGTTACTTTTTAGGGACGGATCTATGAAGGTGTATAGATTTTGCGGCAAAATCAAGTAATGTCAGTTATTAGTTAGGGACGTATCTGTCAATCGATCCTCCATGCCTCGTGCTCTGGGGAGCCCAGTCGGTTAGGCATTCGCCTTGCATGCGGAAAGTCCCAGGTTCGGGTCCGGGCATCGCCAAAATATCTGCCGACCTATAAACGGCCCGTGCAGCCAAAAATGCCAGACGAATAATACCCCGTATAGAGGGAGTGCACGTTAAATATGATCCAAAGTCCTAATGCTGCGTACGATGTCGCCCTTAACGGTTGCGTTGGGTGCTTACTCAGGGGTCAGCTCGTCACCTGACTGTGGTTCTTAATTACGACGCCCGTCGCCAAAACCCCTCGTGTATATCTAGTGCGACGATAATTCAAATTAACCTAACCTAACCTCAATGCCTCGTAATTTTTGCTTACGTGTATCAAAATCTCCGTGTCCGTTTTTATTTTAGTTCAAGAGATCAACCAAACCACGACGCGACGTCTTGTATTCTAGTTCACAGTGTAAGCAGTGAGGTCTTTTTTTTAAAAAAAATTTAGGGCACATATTGGTTAATTAAATCTAAGTATTTTGTTACTTTGAAGTTTGAAAGATGATAATGGCTGGTCCATTACTTACTGCTGCCGAACTCAAAATCTTAAATATATACTTAAGATAGTACTATAGGGTCGCGGTTAAATAATATTCACCTGAGATAAACGATGTGGTATTTAATTTTGAACAAAAAAAAAATCGGCAAAATTGGTAGATTTAATAGGTAAAATAATCGGCACAGTATGTCCTTAAAATAATGTTTGCGACTTCTTGAAAAGTCTTTAAATCTCCTTGATTTTTATTTTGAAATAAGAGTGGGAACTCTGAGGTGCGAGATAAGTTTTTAACCATGTAGATTTACGATCACAATTACATGGCACATTTAATTGCGATTTTAAGGTGAAATATAAGGTATGATATATATATATAAGGTACAATATAAGAATTTTTAATTGTGCCTATTTAGCGCTAAAAATAGGGCATCGTAAGAGGACATCAGTTAATCACGTGATGCGATTTTGACGATTTTTTTTTACCTTCCCCCTGGTAAGATTTCGTGATATTTGGCTCATACTGATTTATTTCTTTTTTGGTGAGTTTTAACTAGTTTTTTAAAGCTTCAACTTTCTGAAATTTGGTTTGTAAAGCCCTGATAAATATTACGTAGATTTTACCAAATATTAATCGAGAAATATATTTTACTGGAATTTAACTACATTTTCTTGCAATTTTAAGTGAGTTTTTTTTCGTTTAAAAAATAAGATATTCAGCTCGACCTCCCCCCCTCCCTAAATGAATCACGTAATTTATGGACGCCCCCTCAGAGTATCAACCAGGTAGTAATACATGGAGAGAGGTACTAATAAGAGCTCAAGATTGTGCGTATTGTTGTCTGCGTATTTAAATAGCAAATATGTTTTAAGGAATATTATTATATAACCTATGATATGTCATTTCAGGTACCAGGTCTTTAAATGACTTTACAATGGCTCTCAATCTTTATTGGTATGTAAAACTTTTCCTTAATGTTTTTAATATTGTCCTATAAAATATTAGAAACGAATATTTAAAAAAAAATGCTTAAATTTATTGGGAACTTCAAGATACAATTTGATGGTTTATTTAGGTTAGATGAAGGAAAATAAAGTTGTTATTTAAGAGTATGTAGAAACGATTTGATCATATAGTTAGTTAGATTTGAAGAATCGTTAAGGGGTAGTTAGGTGTTTTCACACTTGATTTGATAGCAGTGTCAAATCTCGCGTAATTATACTAACGCAAACCATTTTTTCTAAATCATTTGTATCAAGTTTCAGCTACTACGCAATAAGATTCATGAGGCAATTGCAGAACGTCTACGCCACATTTATTCATAAGTGACTCAGATACACAAGCATATTGCAATTTACACATACAAATTTTGGTGCTGCTATCTGTTGATAGTATTTTCAAACTAAAACTCACCCGATATAGATTTTTAGCAGTTCTTTCTTCACACATTTTTCACATTTGCAATTAGGTATATATGAGAATAGACAATCATATTTTGAGGGTACATTTATTTAAAAAAAATTAATGTTACTTTTTAGGGACGGATCTATGAGGGTGTATAGCTTTTGCGGCAAAATCAAGTAATGTCAGTTATTAGTGAGGGACGTATCTGTCAATCGATCCTCAATGCCTCGTGGCTTGGGGAGCCCAGTCGGTTAGGCATTCGCCTTGCATGCGGAAAGTCCCAGGTTCGGATCCGGGCATCGCCAAAATAACTGCCGACCTATAAACGGCCCGTGCAGCCAAAAATGTCCGACGAATAATACCCGTATAGAGGGAGTGCACGTTTAATATGATTCAAAGTCTCATTGCTGCGTACGATGTCGCCCTTGTTGCGTTGGTGCCTACTCAGGTGTCGGATCGTCACCTGACTGTGGTTCTAAATTACGACGCCCGTCGCCAATAGCCCTCGTGTAGCTCTAGTGCGACGATAATTCAAGCTAACCTAACCTCAATGCCTCGTAATTTTTGCTTACGTGTATCAAAATCTCCGTGTCCGTTTTTATTTTAGTTCAAGAGATCAACCAAACCACGACGCGACGTCTTGTATTCTAGTTCACAGTGTAAGCAGTGAGGTCTTTTTTTTAAAAAAATTTAGGGCATATATGGTTAATTAAATCTAAGTATTTTGTTACTTTGAAGTTTGAAAGATGATAATGGCTGGTCCATTACTTACTGCTGCCGAACTCAAAATCTTAAATATATACTTAAGATAGTACTATAGGGTCGCGGTTAAATAATATTCACCTGAGATAAACGATGTGGTATTTAATTTTGAACAAAAAAAATCGGCAAATTGGGAGACTTAATAGGTAAAATAATCGGCACAGTATGTCCTTAAAATAATGTTTGCGAGTTCTTGAAAAGTCTTTAAATCTCCTTGATTTTTATTTTGAAATAAGAGTGGGAACTCTGAGGTGCGAGATAAGTTTTTAACCATGTAGATTTACGATCACAATTACATGGCACATTTAATTGCGATTTTAAGGTGAAATATAAGGTATGATATATATATATAAGGTACAATATAAGAATTTTTAATTGTGCCTATTTAGCGCTAAAAATAGGGCATCGTAAGAGGACATCAGTTAATCACGTGATGCGATTTTGACGATTTTTTTTTTACCTTCCCCCTGGTAAGATTTCGTGATATTTGGCTCATACTGATTTATTTCTTTTTTGGTGAGTTTTAACTAGTTTTTTAAAGCTTCAACTTTCTGAAATTTGGTTTGTAAAGCCCTGATAAATATTACGTAGATTTTACCAAATATTAATCGAGAAATATATTTTACTGGAATTTAACTACATTTTCTTGCAATTTTAAGTGAGTTTTTTTTCGTTTAAAAAATAAGATATTCAGCTCGACCTCCCCCCCCTCCCTAAATGAATCACGTAATTTATGGACGCCCCCTCAGAGTATCAACCAGGTAGTAATACATGGAGAGAGGTACTAATAAGAGCTCAAGATTGTGCGTATTGTTGTCTGCGTATTTAAATAGCAAATATGTTTTAAGGAATATTATTATATAACCTATGATATGTCATTTCAGGTACCAGGTCTTTAAATGACTTTACAATGGCTCTCAATCTTTATTGGTATGTAAAACTTTTCCTTAATGTTTTTAATATTGTCCTATAAAATATTAGAAACGAATATTTAAAAAAAAATGCTTAAATTTATTGGGAACTTCAAGATACAATTTGATGGTTTATTTAGGTTAGATGAAGGAAAATAAAGTTGTTATTTAAGAGTATGTAGAAACGATTTGATCATATAGTTAGTTAGATTTGAAGAATCGTTAAGGGGTAGTTAGGTGTTTTCACACTTGATTTGATAGCAGTGTCAAATCTCGCGTAATTATACTAACGCAAACCATTTTTTTCTAAATCATTTGTATCAAGTTTCAGCTACTACGCAATAAGATTCATGAGGCAATTGCAGAACGTCTACGCCACATTTATTCATAAGTGACTCAGATACACAAGCATATTGCAATTTACACATACAAATTTTGGTGCTGCTATCTGTTGATAGTATTTTCAAACTAAAACTCACCCGATATAGATTTTTAGCAGTTCTTTCTTCACACATTTTTCACATTTGCAATTAGGTATATATGAGAATAGACAATCATATTTTGAGGGTACATTTATTTAAAAAAAATTAATGTTACTTTTTAGGGACGGATCTATGAGGGTGTATAGCTTTTGCGGCAAAATCAAGTAATGTCAGTTATTAGTGAGGGACGTATCTGTCAATCGATCCTCAATGCCTCGTGGCTTGGGGAGCCCAGTCGGTTAGGCATTCGCCTTGCATGCGGAAAGTCCCAGGTTCGGATCCGGGCATCGCCAAAATAACTGCCGACCTATAAACGGCCCGTGCAGCCAAAAATGTCCGACGAATAATACCCCGTATAGAGGGAGTGCACGTTTAATATGATTCAAAGTCTCATTGCTGCGTACGATGTCGCCCTTGTTGCGTTGGGTGCCTACTCAGGTGTCGGATCGTCACCTGACTGTGGTTCTAAATTACGACGCCCGTCGCCAATAGCCCTCGTGTAGCTCTAGTGCGACGATAATTCAAGCTAACCTAACCTCAATGCCTCGTAATTTTTGCTTACGTGTATCAAAATCTCCGTGTCCGTTTTTATTTTAGTTCAAGATACAAGAGATCAACCAAACCACGACGTCTTGTATTCTAGTTCACAGTGTAGTGAGGTTTTTTTTTTTAGTTTAAGGCACGTATTGGTTAATCAAATCTTTAGGTATTTTGTTACTTCGAAGTTTGAAAGATGATAATGGCTGGTCGATTACTTACTGCTGCCAAACTCCAAATCTTAAATATATACTTAAGATAGTACTATAGGATCGCGGTTAAATTATATTCACCTGAGATAAACGATGTGGTATTTAATTTTGAACAAAAAAAAATCGGCAAATTGGTAGATTTAATAGGTAAAATAATCGGCACAGTACGTCCTTTAAATAATGTTTGCGAGTTCTTGAAAAGTCTTTAAATCTCCTTGATTTTTATTTTGAAATAAGAGTGGGAACTCTGAGGTGCGAGATGAGTTTTTAACCATGTAGATATACGATCACAATAACATGGAACTTGAGCGTTCGATTACAGGGCTCATTTAATTGTGATTTTAAGGTGAAATATAAGGTACAATTAAAAACAAAACCATGGAGGCATTTCTGGGTTCGATGTGGGAGAACCATTGAGGTTATTCGAGAGTGAAAAGGTGAATGAGCCCGATCAGCCGCGGGTCTCCATATCAAAGTGTGTCAGTGTTAATCCAATTTTCAGGCTTTTCTTTTTTTAAGCTACCTGTAACGAATATTTTTAGAAATTTTTTTATATAATAAATGTAGCAGACTTAAAGATCTCAGTAATCCTACTTTATAAAATCGGATCGAATATAGATATTTTTTAAAATTTCAATACATTTTAGACAAAATATTCGAACCGATTTCGAAAAGTGGGATTATAGATACATGCAAGTCAGCTACATTTATCATATGAAATAAATAGTTCGTAAAAATATTCAATACGACCTGTGGAATGTGGCTTAAAAATAAGTTTTTCCCATTGGATTAACACAGAGTTTTGGTTTGGAAACCCACTGTCAGTCGGGCTTAATAACCCTTAATGGCTTGGCATTGCGTGTTTAGGATACAAAGAAGTACATTTAATATTCAAATGTGTTATTTAAAGTTTCAAATAGTGTTTCCTAATGATATAAAAAAAATTCTAATGCAGGTTTAAAAAAAAATTAAATAACATTAAGATAGTGCGTATTGTGTTCTTGGGAAAGGTAGTTTTACAAAAAGCAACTATTGCTTATGAAGGGCTAATAGTGTTATAGTGTATAACCTTTGAAATTTTATTTCAGGTGATTGTTTTCAAATAGTTCTGCAATGACTCAAAATTATCTATGGTATGTATGGCATTTCCTTAATGTTTCTAATATTGTCTTATAAAATATTAGAAACGAATTAAGAATAAATTGCATTTTGAGGAAACCGTTAGATTATATTTGAGAGTGTATGAGGTGAGATTTTATATTGAAATAAGGTAGGTTTGATTTCACAATAAGGTGGAACTGATGTGTATTAACTGATTGTTTATTAAGGTGTGCTTTGAATGTGCATTTAGGTTTGATTTGAATGTAGATTAAGGTTTGAGTTGAAGGCATTTTAGGTGCGATTTCATATTAGACGAGATATTAGAAAATAGTTCATATTAGACGCTATTTAGAATGAGTATTTAGGGTTCAAAATGGATATTGAGAGTTTTGGAACAATAAATATTAAATTCGAAGATAGCAGTACGCATTGCGGGTATGAAGGCATTTTCAAGGGTTTAATGCAGTATGAATTTACGGAATTAACGATTTAAAACCGTGCCTACGGTGCATAAAATCGAGACAAGACGATTTTTAATTGTGCTTATTTAGCGCTAACAATAGGGCATCGTAAGAGGACATCAGTTAATCACGTGATGCGATTTTGACGATTTTTTTACCTTTCCCCTGGTAAGATTTCGTGATATTTGGCTCTTACTGATTGATTTCTTTTTTGGTGAGTTTTAACTAGTTTTTTAAAGCTCCAACTTTCTGAAATTTGGTTTGGAAAGCCCCGATAAATATTAGGAGATTTTACCAAATATTAATCGAGAAACATATTTTACTGGAATTTAACTACACTAGGGGGCCACGCCCCTTCTCGCTATCGCTCGCCAACCCCCGGGAACTGCTTGCGCATTTCCCTTTGGATCGCTTCGCGATCCAGGTTCGCTTCTCTCGCTCACCGTACATTGAAATATTTTAGTCTAGTCTTAAGGGTTAACCTTAAGGAACATGTCCGGCAATTTTTGTCGCCAAATTCGTATTATGGCAGCCATTGGCTACAAAAATCTCCAAAGATTGTATTTTAATAGCGAATAACTATCAAATAGTTCAGTAATTCTTAAATCGTATTAATATATTTAAAATATTATTAATCATTAATTATTAAAATAACTCATTTCTTAAATTATTTTTTGTGCACATTGTTTTTGAACTTGCAATAAACAGTTGAGTTCTGATTTTCTTATTTGATTTTCTTATTTAAAATATCGCTACGATCTACGTTCGCAAATTCCACGATAATTTTTAATAAGGAAATCTTTAATGTTCTCTCAACAGCCATTTTCAGGTTTGAGCAGCATTTTAAGTAATTATAGGTTGTCATTTTACAGCTTTGGCAAACGCACGGTTTGTTGTCATTTTGACTTGGCGACATTTTTCGACTGGCGCCAAATCCGGACATGGTCTTTTAGGTTAACCACCTTTAGTATCCTTTTAAAATAAAATAATGACAAGTTAATGCTTATAAATTGATGGTTATTATTGAGAAAATATTTCGCTGCTTGACTAAGATCCATTTGTAAATAAATTGGAAACCGTGGTAGCCGTCAACGGTTAGAAACAATATTTAAAACCAATTAGAATTTTTCCTATTTTATTAACAATTGGCTTTGGTCGTTCAGTCAATCGAAATTATAATTTAAAATTTTAAACATTAAACGTCCCTTATATTATGCATGCTTAAATTTAAACTTACTGATTCTATCCTAAAGTTTTTTTAAAAACTAATAACGGATCTTATATAACGCTTAGAGTAAATCAAAATCAACTTCTCTTTACCGTAGGCGAAAGTGTAAACAAACTCGATTGTGTTGACATTGCAGTTAGAAATATAAGGAAATTTGGGAGCCGTATAAGAGAATTATATATAGATTTTATTGCAATTTTAAGTGAGTTTTTTTCGTTAAAAAAAATAAGATATTCAGCTCGACTTTTACTCCCCCCCCCCCCTCTAAACACATCACGTAATTTATGGACGCCCCCTCAGAGTATCAACCAGGTACTAATACAGGGGGAGAGGTACTAATAAGAGCTCACGATTGTGCGTATTGTGGTCTACGTATTTAAATAGCAAATATTTTTGAAGGAATATTATTATATAACCTATATGATATGTCATTTCAGGTACCAGGTCTTCAAATGACTTTACAATGGCTCTCGAACTTTATTGGTATGTAAAACTTTTCCTTAATGTTTCTAATATTGTCCTATAAAATATTAGAAACGAAGTTAAAAAAAATCATTGAGAACTTCAATACCCAAATTGGTGGTATATTTAGGTTATATTAGGAATATTAAGGTGTTTTTTAAGTGCATATAGAAAGGATTGGTGAATATATTTAGTTTGATTTGAAGGATCTTTAAGAGGCTGTTTGAAGGTTTTCTACGCTTGATTTGAAGGATCTTTAAGAGGCTGTTTGAAGGATCTTTAAGAGGCTGTTTGAAGGTTTTTCTACGCTTGATTTGATAGTATAATCGCGCTAACACAAACCATCTTTGCGGGAAATCATTTTTTTTCAAGTTTCAGGTACTACGCAATAAGATTCAGGGTGCAATTGTAGTGCATCTAAATTAATGTGATAATTATTCAATACTGACGCAGAGACAACACAGGCATATTACATAAATTTTGTGGTGGCGACATCTATCGAAAGTACACACACTAATTTTGATGCCATCTAGTGGCTACTTGCTTCAACTAAAATTGATAGAAGGTTGTTAAGTTCGTGATAACTTACGCAGATAGAAGACACAACTGCTGATTGAAGATTAATTCACTTGTATGATTTTATTGTTTGCAACTTTAAACAATTATAAATCAAGCTTAATCTTTAGCTTATATCATTTTAAAGTAAAGTTTAAAAAAGTTAAATAAATATAAACATCTTGTTTTTTAAATAGTTCAATCA